>CAEFZX010010574.1:0-34945 GCA_903066825.1 Alfaro cultratus
ACATATATATATATATATATATATATAAACAACTTTTTTTGAAGGAATGATGGGATTCGTTTTATTTCATGATATTGAAGTGCACCGCGTATCTAACACAGAATTAGTAAACTGAACATCGTCAGATGGCGCAGTCTGCAAATTTACTTTTTTGTCATAAAATAAAAAATTGTCCTGAAACTACTACAGAGCATTTTGGGTTAGTATCCCCACGTCAAAGAGTGACAGTAACTAATTATGCCATATCGTACGACTCTATATGACCTATAATTAATCACGAGTAACAGTGTTTCACCTCCCTTTTTACTACTTATTTTTAAAAAAGAAACAAACATCTTTTTTGAATGCTATATGTAAAGTGGCCTGTTTCCGTACCTCCTTGAACGCACCATGTGAAAATCTTTACGTCACAGTCTGGTTGGCGCGGCCGGTCTCAGGTCAGTTTCGCAGAGACTCTAAGCCGTGTTTAGGCTCTCTGAATGATTCTAAACTTACCTTAGATCAGTGAGCGGAAACGGAAACTGACAACACGCTCAACTCTTCGCGCGCGTCCTTGTCAAAGCTTTTGGCGCCTCAGACGCAGTTTGGCTTCATTTGTTGGTGGTTCGTCGACCTGTTTGTCCGCTAGTCGTCAAATTAAGTCGTATTTTCTTACTAAACTACCTGCTAACAGTCATGGCAAGTCTTTCAACGGGCGCGATAGAGGTGAGCTTGATTTATAAAAACAAACTATATTGATAACGAGGTGTTGTAGAGTCTGTTTGGGTTCTTCATTTCTGAATTATGTCCAAACTGTCTTTGTTGTAGACAACATCAAGCTGACAGTAATTTGTTTGCAGAATATAGTTTTATATGTACGTCTTAAAAAGTCTTGTTGGGGTTTGCTAATCTTTCAACAGAGCAGAAAATACAGCAAACTCAACCCAAATTACAGTCGAATATAGATTGAAATAAGTTTGTAAGTTAATTTGAGTGAAAACGTGTCAAAGTGATGAGATGTTTTTGAAAATCGATTATCTTTTTCCCTTAATGATCTTAAAGGCTTTAGCAAATGGCAGCGGCTGGAACGAAGCAGTGCTTCAGTTGGTGGTGAGTAAAAATGACCTTTTCTATGCAACAGGCGAAATGGGATGTAAATGACTTTAATCCAGCCATGTGATTGATTTAACTCAACCATAGTTATCATTCGGTAAACAACACATTCTGAACGGAAAGATGAGTTTTCAACATTATCAAAAAAAGCTGCACGATAAAAGTAGATGTATTTGCATGCAAGAGTGTCAAAAACTTTCAAACAATAAAAAAAGCTTTGAGCGGTTTAAAAAAAAAAAAATGGAGATATGGGTTAACTTGTGTATCTAATTTTGCCTTTAGACTGATTGATTAATCTCAGTCTTAGGGCTCAAAGAGTCTTCAATGCATCCAGCTATTTTCCTACTAACCCTCTAATATAGTTAAATGTTAAATTTGTACTTTCCCCCCCCCCATTCCTTGTTTCTTGTTGAATCCACCATTTTCTTTTGTCTTTTTCCTGCCAAGGTTTATTTTAGTTGGGAATATTAGTGGTTGTCAGTAACTATTACAGGGTTTTTTGCAGCAGTATTTTGTAATGCCTTTTTTGTTTTTTGCTCATCTTTTTTTTTTTTTTTTCATCTTGTTCCACTTGAGAAGTAGAATTTTTGCTAAACCGTCATTTTTCCATCTATATAGTCAACAGTTTTTACATTAACTTTTAGAACATTCGCAAGATCGATGGCGGGAGTGGGCCCTCTCGTTTCAGGGTGATGATGAGCGATGGACGACACACACTGTCATGTAAGTTATTTTGTCTCTGATTTAGTTTTGAATGCGATTTGTTTTCATTTGTGGGATGAAAGGATATAGGTGTGTAAACTATAAGCTTCTTTAGCTACATTTCCAAACGAAACCGCATCTGAATGTTTTGTGATGGGACATATGCTTTCAAATGATTGATCAGAAACTATTATTTGATCAGGATTTGCCAAAAACATTACACTTAATTACTCTGTTGGTTCATCATAGTTTTCCTCGTTGACCCACTAGGAAGTAGGTTAGGTGGGTATAAGCCCAGCCTTCTTGTTAGTTGATATTGTTTTTGTTTTTTTTAAAAGTTTTTTTAGTTTTTAAGGTAATGTTTGTTTGCCAAAAAAAAAAGAGATTCGCATTTAAATCTCATCTGAAATGTGAAAGTGATTCTATTGGTTTTCCTAAACATTCGCAGTAGGATTTACAGTTGATGTTTTCCTCTCTTGTTGCATCTCTCTGCACTCCGGCAGCCTTCATGCTCTCCACTCAGCTAAACTACATGGCCGAGGAAAACATTCTGGTCCCAAACTGCGTGTGCATCCTGAAGAGGCAGGTCACGAATATGCTCAAAGATGGACGGTATGAAGATTTCGCTATAGATTTTGTTGGAAATATCGCCTTGTTCCCCATCCCCCCAAGTATTCTGATGTATTATCTGTCTCTACAGACGAGTGGTAATCATTTTAGAAATCGACGTCATCAAATCTGCTGACGCTTCTGGTAAAATAGGAGACCCAATTCCTTACTCTGATGGTGAGCATTTTCTCATCATTTAAGCTGTCATGACGCAGTGAATATGCATGGAAATAATCACACATATCACTGCTTTCCTGTTCCTTTACAAATATGTAAACAAAATAATGTTTGGTCTGTATTTGATTTTTTTTTCTCATTTCCTTTGCTCTACTGCACTTTAAAAAGTTTCTGTTCATTGTTTATATGTATAGTACTAAAATATTTAGATTATGCTTCATTTCTGTAACAGAGTGAGCGCTTGAAATCAAATTCAAAACGTTTCTGTGCACATAATTTTGGACAATAAAGTTAATTCTGATGGTTTTAATGTAAATTTCCCCATCAGGCCAGAGCAAAGGCCCGCAGCCAGCTCCAGTCCCTGAGAGCAGACCGCCTCTGCTGCCACAAAACAGAAATGAAGGTGAGTGAAAGCTTGCATTTAACCTGCTCCACATAAATAAAATTTAGGAAAATGTAATTTTTTAAAATTCCCAACAGAAATCAAATTGCTATCAAAAATGGCCACCAGGTGGCAGCAGCTATCCGTCACAGAGAGGTGACCTAAAGATTTCATGACAGGAATAATTTTGACAGCCCTTGTAGAAATATTTGCCTTTTTAATTTGTGGAAATATTTTTGTTTTGCCGTGAAATTCACCCGATCCATCTGGTTTCCTGTCTGCAAGAATATTCATCTGCGCCTGTGTGTGCAGTCATTATGTTTTATACACCTCGGTTTGAGTGGCAGTGTTCAAAAGTGTGGATTAGATCAGAACATTAACTTGTCTGTGAAAGACAACAAGGTTGTCACGTCAAGCCTGTTTTCTAGTAATTTTAACCTGCAGACATGTGAAATCCAGCTGTCGCCGTGGTTTCGCCTTGTTCCCCCACGTGTGTCATGGGAGGTATTCATCCCTCAAATCTTCCTTGTGGGGAATTAAGATTGTGGCAGCCGTCCTGGTCATCATCAGCACAGTCATTGTTCATTTCTCAGTGCGCTTGCTTGATCTGGGGAGGAGTGGGGGGCTTAATTACCAGAAGTGCAGTGGTTTGCAAAGTGGGAGGACTTAAGTGGACACTTTGAACTCTAATCCTCCACGTGAGACGCACACAAATCAAATGTGCTGCGCTTGGGAAGAGCTGCTCCCGTTTGTTGCAGTGCTTCACGCTCGGCCCCGATTCTGTGGGAACGCGAGTCATGCTTCTTACCTAAAATGCCAGATCACATATCTGGGGCCAGCTGGTTTAATAACATCCTCATCTGTTGTTCCAATTGCCGTGCTTGGCGGGAGTCAAGTCAATAAAATTTCGAAGTGCAGTGTCTTTTCGTTGAGATTGTCCCCCCGTGAAGTGGGATAATTACGCCGATCAAGTGGTTGCAATCCAAAGAAATTCGATTTTTGGGATTTGTGATGAATAATGTATTTGTCTCCTTCTTTCGACTCCTCCACTTCTCTGTTCATTATTTATTCCTTTTTTCCCCTCTTTGTTTCTCTAGGTGTAGTCAGAAATTTGAAGAGAGACTTTGCAAAGAAGACTCCTTCCGCTTTGCCTGATACTCCAGGAGGAAGCTCCAAAATTGTCCCCATCGCCAGCCTCAACCCCTACCAGTCCAAGTCAGTATGCATGCTTCATTGCTTGTTTGAATTGTAACAGTTTTAATATGCATCCATTGAAACTATAGTAATTTTATGTAGTTATTCTTGCACTCTTTTCTGTCATTGTTACTGATGTATTAAAACCCTTTTTGAAAGAAACAGCAATTAGCCTGGCGGAGAGGCAAGTTAAGCCTGGAGGCCCGCCAGGCTTATAAAACACTATAGCTGTGGGTAAAGTTGTCAAATGGGCAGGTTTGACATTTTTCCTGATAACTCAGGTAGATATATGTATTTCTTTTCTAGCCTTTCTGTCATTAGTGGTTGTAGAGAAGAGTGGTATTTTTAAAGAAAAACTAAACTATTAATTTTAAGCTTTCTTTAGCATCTTGCATTAGTAGTTTATACACCTAGGATTGCTCAGTCTCGAATACTAAAAAAAATGAAAATAAAAAACACAGCCTATCTTCTGTCTTTTCATGCTACTTTCCCTTTTTTAAATGTTGTTTTACATCTTTGTACTTTTTCTAAGTTTATTTTAAGGACCTCACTGGTATTGAAATTGGCTACCTAGCTAAGAAGTAAACACAAGAGAAGCCTAAGATTTTTTTAAATGGAAGTCCTGGAAACCTGTTTTCAAAACCTGCAAAGAACAGATTGTATGTATGTATACATGTCCTCAGAAAAGGGACATTTTTTCCTTTACAAAACCTTAATGAGCAATACATTTCTCTTAAAGGTGGACAATCCGGGCTCGTGTGACCAATAAGGGCTCCATTCGTACGTGGAGCAATGCTCGAGGCGAAGGAAAACTCTTCTCGATGGAGATCGTAGATGAAAGTGTAAGTTTTTATCTGCCATTCTTATTAAGGATGCACTGATCCGATATTGTCAAAAATTCTAGCTCATGTATCTGTGACTATGTGTCCAGTCCATAATGACAGATCTAGTCAGTCTAATTCTATCCGTTGTGCTCTGAGTGATGTCATGTTTTATTTTGTTGTACATTAATTGCACTTTCTAAACCTTTTGAAAGATCGTTTGTTGCAATTTATTTTTTACATGTTTGTCGACATATTGTTTTTGTCAGTTTGTTTCTTATTTATTTTACATTGGGTGCCATACTCCTAATATGCTTGATTGACCAAATATTTGTTGTTTTTACATGTATTTAAGTGTGTTGTACTGGTGCAGAGTTATCCAATGAATTTGTTACTCAGTACATTTATGTCTGCTTGTTTGAAGAAATAATCTCTAAATCAGCAGTTTTTTTTGTATCGTATTGGCTGATGCCAAACCTGAGACATCGTATTGGAAGAAGAAAAAAGTGAATCAGTGCATCACTAATTATTTCTCTGCATAAATAAACTCCAATATCGCTGTCCAAAGTTTGTCTAGTTTAAAAAAAAAAAGAGTTTGTGTTTTTAACTCCAGGGGGAGATCCGTGTGACTGGCTTCAACCAGGAAGTCGACAAGTTCTTCTCTCTCATCGAGGTCGGCAAGGTGAGATTCTTCCTCCAGACCCGGGTTTTCCCAAACTACCTTCCGGAAAACTTTTCTTACTCTTTCGCCGTTAGACGGCTCTGGCAGCGCGGTGCTCCGTCAACAGCTGCCGGTACTCTGCGCATTAAAACCACAGAGACTATGAATGAGTCATCTGGCAGCGCCGCACCCATACAATAAGCAGCTTATGATCATCTGCCAGGCTCTGTTGATGCCTCCCCACCTCCCCTGCTGTCTGAAGTCCTAACTCGTTTGCACCATTCAAATCAGGTGAAATGCTCCCCCAGATCTCTGATTAACACGCCGGGTTCGTCCCTCCTGCCTCCGCCAGGTCTACTACGTCTCCAAGGGCTCTCTGAAGATCGCAAACAAGCAGTACACGTCGGTGAAGAACGACTACGAAATGACTCTCAACGGAGAGTCCACCGTCATTCCCTGTGAGGACAGCTGCGACGTTCCCATGGTGCAGTGCGACTTTGTCTCCATCGGCGACTTGGAGAACAGAGAGAAAGACGCTATCGTTGGTAAGGACACACAACTGTGGCAGTTGCATAATCACACAAATGGAAACTTTAAGAAAATGTAAAACTTTAATTGGGGTGTCTGTGTGTCCTTAAAATGTCTTAAGTTTATCTAAAATTAAGGCTTCAATGTCCTTACATATGTCAATCACAGGGTTTAAATGTTGCATATGTACAGGCAAAAATTTAGTCACACACAAACATCTTCAATGCGAATGTTACATTTTGTGTAAGATTTAAAGAATCTCCGATACCTGAAACGTTTCTCCAAGTAGTCCACTTTTTCTTTTTTTTTTAATTCAAGTTTTTTCATCGCATATATTTAGTCCTTTTAAGAAATTTATAGTTTCTATTTTTTTTTCTTTTTGTCTTGTAATATAAATCTGGTTGTAGCTGTGACTTAAGCTACAAATAGTCCTATATAAATGAATTCGCCTTCCAGATTTTTGGCATTTCCTGCAATAAGAATCTTCCCTGGTACATTAAAGCAGTTAAAATCAAAACATTGATAATGTGTCATTTTCCAATTCTTTGTCATTCATAAGTCTATATTTAAGTAGATTCCTAAGAACAAAAACATTTGTGCTGCTATGGATATGAAACAATACTCAATGTAACGGCTGATTCCTTGTTATTTCACTGCCAAATCAAGAAGAATTACCTCAGGCAGCTTTAGAAATTAGATATACTTTATAATTCCTTTGCTTTTCTCAGAGGATATTCAGCGTATATTTCCATGCATATGTAACAGGGCTGTACACGGAGGTTCAGAGTGGTGGTGGTCCCGTAAATCTAGCGTGTCCCGCTATGCTTAATGCAATTTTTTTGTTGTTGTTTTTTTCTTTTGCATTACAGATGTGATTGGAGTATGCAAGAGCGTGGATGAGCTGACCCGCCTGACGACCAAATCCAACCGCGAAGTGTCCAAGAGGACGCTCAGTTTGATGGACATGTCCGGGAAGTTGGTGACCGTCACACTGTGGGGAGAGGAAGTGAGTAAAACCACGCAGGGCCAGGGAGTTTTTCTTTAAGTGTCTCTAAGTGGAAGGGTTTCTTCAAGGAATGCCACCTAATGTTACAAAAAATATCAAATTAGGTGGGAAAAAAATGATTTGGGCTGAAACTATTAATCAGATTAATTGTGATCAAACGATTAATCGTTAACTGGCGTATACAGAACAACATACTCAGAGCAGTAATTAAGCCAGAACTACAAGAAATATGTACATTTAGCATTTAAAAATAAATAAAAACCTTTGGAATACCCTAAACTTAGGTGGCAGGTTTAGCTCCACGTGGTTAAAATTTTGTATATTAAAAAAAAATCTCCTAAGCACTCTTTGGTGTCTAATTACTAATTGGTTAATTCAGAAAGTAACAAATCACTACACTGTACTAATGAGTCGAACAGAAAGCGCTGAGCTTTGATAAAGTATTTTTAGCTGCATTTTTTGCTACGAATGATCAGGCGTTCACTAACAGAATGCTGTGTTGTTGAATTTTGGCCAATAAAAAGCTTCTCTTTTTTTTTATTTCAATTGCATCTTTTGTGTTTCTAATGTGTAAAAAAAAGACTTAAGTGGTAAAATGCAAATTCTGACGAATATGCCAATTTCTTTATCCGATTAATTGGTAGAAAATTTGAATACCTTTAGTTGCATCTTTGCATATTAGAAAAGTTGCTCTTTGCTCGAGTTGTGAAACCTGAAAATAATTCTAAGCTCATAGAATAAAGTTATTGACTGAAATGTATCCTTGTGATAACGTAAGTGAATGCCCAACGTTGATATATATATATATATATATATATATATATATATATATATATATATATAAATTTTTTTTTTTTTTTTGCTGCTGCTGGCTTCAGTCCAATTTTACTTCCTCCTTTTAAGAGGCAGCGTCTTCCCTTTTGGTTTTCTTTTTAAATGTATTCCACTTCCAAAGGGATTTGATGAAACAAAACGTCCAGCTTAAGAACAGTTCCAACGTCAAACAACTTTAAAGATATTTTCCATATGTATGAAGTATTCAGTCACTCCCCGCTCCAATCTTCCTTTTCTTTTTTTGTTATTAACTCTCCCATCTTCTGGTTATTTCAGTCATTTAAAGTATGAAGGTTATGAAGCAGAAAAACTTGGGGAACTACTTACTTGTTTACTTTGTGTTCCATTCTATTTGGATCTGTCCGACAATGTGCTTTACTGCGGATGATGTGGAAAAACAGTCAAGTGGTGTTTGAGGCCCATTTTCAGACTTTTTTTTTTTTGTTTCGCAGGCGGAGAAGTTCGACGGCTCCGGACAGCCGATCATAGCCATAAAGGGCGCCAAGCTCTCGGACTTCGGAGGCCGATCGCTTTCCGCGTCCTTCAGCAGCACCATGATGATCAACCCAGACATCCCAGAGGCATACAAGCTCAGAGGCTGGTAAGTCGAGCCCAGCCTGCACGATAACAGCTGGGAAAATGTATTCCTGCACTTGCACAGGGGATGCCTCGCATACATCCAGAGTTGAATAAAGTAAACATTTTAACGCCGGCAGCGTCTATGTTGATTCACATTGTGCTGAAATTAAACGGCAGCTTGCAAGTGGGCACTTTCAGATACTCGTTATTGAGATTAGCTTTCCCTCCCATCAGCCACATGGTCAGGGTGCTTTAGTGAAGCATTTCATATCAGTGGAAATCATACTTAATGCGTGAAAATGTGGCTTTTCTTTTTTTTTTTTACCTTTTTATCACTTTAGCAAAATGTGTTGATACCCAGAATTATCTTTGTATATTTTTATTCCTCTATCATTTATATAATGTAACAATTATCCAGGAATATTTGCCATTTGAGCTCACATATTTTATGAATGAAAGTTGAAATTCACTTGTAGAAGTAGGTAAGCCTGTGGCAGTAAGCAGTTATTTGATTAATAGCATGATGAATCAAAATGAGCTTGATAACTCCATTCCAGTCAAGTTTGTCTGTATTGCACATTTTAGTGACGAGGCAGTTCAAAGTTCTTTACACCATAAAAACATAACAAAGTAAGTAATTATGAAACAATAAACATTACATTATGATAAATGACATCCCATGCTATCAAAGGAAGCTCTAAGCAGGTGAGTTTTTATCATATTTAGAGCATTTTAGTGTTTCAGCAGTTTTGTAGTTTTCTGGAAGTTTCCAGATTAGATGAGAATAAAAGCTGAATTCTGCTTCTGAAGTTTATAATTATTTTGAAGGACAAAAGGACAATTTTATTTAAAGACTCCATGAACCACTTTATTTATGGTTATGGTTGTGTGTGTTTATTTATTTATTTATTTTATTTTTTTGGTTGTTTTATTTTGGATATTTAAAATATATTCCAGTTCCAGTGTCAAAGTGTTTTTTACAAAATTTAAGTTTATTAGTCTTTTGAGAGAGCAACTTGCATTATTATGCCATTGTCAATATATTACTTAAAAATTGTCTCAAAACAACAATATTATTTATTGAGATGATTTCTGTTTACTTGCCTAGATGAAGGGCATTACAAAACTTATTTTCTTGCTATGGAAGAAATAATATATTTATTTATTTTATGCTTTTCAATAATACATTTTCTTCAATTTGTGATTTTTCTAAACTATTCTTGGCAGAATGTCAAATATTACACAATGTGACCCCTAGTTCCCAGGCGAGAGAGCCAATTAACAAATGCGACTTTTATTTTAATAGGGAAATATTAGTCTGCGGTTATTTATTATCATTTATCACATTTGTCACTTCAGCCTCAAACTGCAGTTTTCTGTTGTAGGAGGATTTCATTTTGCTCACAAGATTGAAAATATCTAATTAAGATCCCTCTAGGGTGCTATTTTTTCCATTTACCTGCACATCATTAACTCCCCATTGCAAAGACTTTTTTATACTGTTTTGTTTCCTCGTGGGTTTAATGACAGACGTTTGTTGTCCACTCTGTCTCTTCTTGGGCGGCCAGAGATAATGATCCTTAAAATCCTGGTGTTGGTTTAATTCCCCGCTGAAGTAACGCTTGTCCGTGGGGGTCTGCTCTGAGCAGCGGGTTCCCACAGGTTTCGAGGCAGTCATTAATGAACAGTTTCAAAGTCACAGATGGAAGGAGGCGAGACCCGATTCATTACTCTCAGTTCAAGTCAATTCTTGTGAGAGCAACAGTCAAGACGACATCATAATTTAGAATAGCTGAGCGCCGTAACGCAGCTGTGGACACACTGGTGAATATGTAGTCATTAGGCCTATATTTGGACTTCAGCATAAAGATTGTTAAAGGTTTTATTTTTCATTATAGGACTGTTGGCTGTAGAATGCAAACACTGCCATGTGTAAATGTTTATGACCCTTGACCTTTTTTCATATTTTGCCACATAACGATCAGAAACTTTAAAGTCTTTTACTTGCAGATCAAAACAAAAGTATCCATAGTTGTATAGTGGAAAGAACATTATGCATGATTTTCCATTTAAGAAAATACATCTGGAAAAAGAACGACAAGAATTTTTATTTGGCACCCTTCAGCAGAAGTTGCACTCTATTTTATTTTTTTTTTTGGCCATGTTAGTCAAAATGACATCTATTTTTAATTTTCAATTTTTAAAAATGCTAATAACACATTGAAGGTGGCTCCACATACCCTTCCAGAGAACAGACCGGCTTCACTGTTGCTTATACAGTAAAGCATGATCCTGCCACCACCATGTTTCTCCGTACGGAGAGTATGTTCAGGAGGACGTGAAGATTTGCTTAAATACAGAGTTTTGCTTTTTGGGACAAAAAGGTACATTTTGGTGTCATTGTCTGAAACGACAAAAACATTCTTCTGGCCTCTCTGACACACAGACCAGATCTGAGGTGCACAGTTGAAGGTAATGTCAGTCTCTCGGTGCGAACCTTCACAGGAAAAACTCCACGCATTTTCAGACTTAAAACCTTCAATGTGAGTTTTTCTTTTACATATCTGGCTAAAATGAGGCTTAATTTTGAAATTACAACAGATTTCTTAAGTATTTTGCTAATCAAGGAGGATGAATAGATGGAAAATCCCCAAAATAATAATAATAATAACAATAATAATAATAATAATAATAATAATAAAAAAACAGGATATGGAATATACTTATCAGAGTTACCCTTACTGAGACCTGGAAAATACTTGAATCTTTGAAATTCTGGTATTTGAAGACTTTTAAGTCAAAATCAGCCATAAATAATTCCTAATAAAATACATTGAAGTTTATTGGTTTTTTAAACTGACAAAATGTGCTTGTGCTTCAGGTGTCCATGTTTCTCCCACTGGTTTTTGAAGATAAATATCTTTTGAATGTGATAATAATGACAGCCCCTCCAGACTAGCAGCAGTCGCAGAACTGTGTCTGCTGAGCTCATCATACGAACTACTCAGTCCAACGGTCCTAAAAAAGAGGCTTTAAGCAGCATAATGGAGGAGTATTGTTGTGATGAGGTGCTGGAGGCGGAGCTTCTTAAAGAGACAGAGACCCAATTTCAAGGTGTCAAATGGCAAAGTCAAGTTATGTTTGACATACACAGTGTTTTTGTTACAACTCAAGGTAACATACAGCAGGAACTTGATAGTACAGTTTTATGCCTGGAAAATGCATAATACCGCCACTTTAAGAAACAACGGCTTTCCCTCTTTAGCGATAGACCCAAAGCTGCTGAGACATGGCCGTCTTCCTGCTGCAGAGGCATTTTAATTTGACTATTTTGGCGCAGTCCTGTGGGACTTCTTCAAATAAATAGTGTATCCTTGGTGGGCCGTTGTTTCCTGCTCTTTGCAGAGTATTAGCTGTTTCAGCTCTGCTCTTGCTCAAGTGCTCATTTGACAAGTTGGGCTGCGGCCCTTTTAATGGCTCCCCGATTCATCTCGCGGGGCATCAAACTGCATTCGTGTCTTTGTCAAACCAATGTCGTTCTGCGCACTAATAATCTTGATCGTTGATTAATGCTGCTGTAATGTGATTATGTCTGCTGCTTCCTGTTTGATGGCTGAACGAAGGCTGCTAGCGCCGTGAAATCTACACCCACATCCGCCTGTGGGAATGCTCTTGTCCATTAGGTGGCAACAGCACATTTAGGGAGGGTCACGCTGCCTCTAGTCTTACTGCCAGCCAGGGGAGTCTTCTCTTTATCCAGTCCTTTATCAGGTTTATTCCCAGGCCTTGATGCAGCCACCCTCAGACTCTTCCCATTATCTCATTTCAGTCCAGCTGACATTTTCCGTCTTTCTTATCAGGGCTCGAGTATTTCCACTTGCCACAGACAAGTCATAAAGTTGGGGCAGTAATTACAGGAGCCTGGGAGCAAACAAACAGGCTTTGCCAGTAGTCCAGTAAATATGATGCCTCATTAATGCAGCATCTTTGTTGTTTTTTTTCTCCCCTGGATTTTACAGTGTTATTACGAAGGTGTGGGTCAACTTTAATTAATACGGAGTGATTTAAACCGTCATTTGGCAGTGCTAATTTATTCTCAAACTAAAGTGCTACATGCAGCTTCTTGCTGGGCAATGAAACGTTTTCACTAATTAAATTACAATTTTATTCTGACTTTGGAAATACGCATGTGTTGTTGTGGCCCTACTAATAGCAGGATTTCACTGTTTTGGGCTTAAAGCAGCAGTACGTAACTTTTTACAAAAATGCTTTGTACATTTTTATATCGGGTCATTATTTTGTGACAGTATAATGTAAGATAGATTATCTGTGAATAGATGGCACTCTTCCACCTCCTCTTTGTGCTTCTATTGACCTGTCACACGTGATGTCACACTCTTCAGAAGGCCCAATCCGCCATGACAGACGCCAAAAAAACCTGTCCGCGTTAACTCCTGTAAAACAGGTTGGTGGCATAATGTCACTTTTATTTAGCTGATTTTATGTAATAGTCGTAAAGTGTTGTACAAACAGATGAGGCAGAAAATTAAACTTGTAATTTTATTGTGTAACTTTGTAGTAAGGAAAGAAGATTGTGATTTCCAGCAAACACTTTTTAAAAGGTAAGAAGATTAACATCCATATACTTTAAGTAATTAAGATTAGTAAGATGCAATCAAACATTTCATTATGGAAAAGGCACGTGTCTAATTATTAACCCTGGACAGAATGCTAGACCATCATGTAGCCTAGCATGTATGGAAAGGAAAAAAAAACTGCTAGGTTTAGATGCTTTTAAAAGTCCGCTCCAGTAATCAAATCAACAAATACACCAGGAGGGAGAATGTATGGGTTGGTTTCTAAACTAGCTATTTCCAACTTTTGTAAATGCTGTCTGAACCCCAACTAGTTGTGCTATGTCTATAGACAATAAAGATTGACTTGAACAAGTAAGAAGCCACAATTATATTGGCAAAAATTGTGAAAACAATCACTGTTCAGTAATCCTGTCCTTCACTTCCGATGTCCGTCAAGATGCCTTAACGTGATTAAGTGATGTTGGAAATGGCTAATTGCCATCTGCAGAAATGCAAGCCTTCCAATCAAACCCAATATACAGCCAATCAGAGCCAAGAGGAGGGTCTTAACACTGTTAGTCATGCTTGTGGACATGCCACTCAATGTGCTAATGGCACGGAAACAACTCACCGTTCCAGGAAAGCCATTTAGCCGCTGTCATCGGTACTAACTATCCTGACCCAAGCTTGATTGACAGCACTAAGACCCTCCTCCTGGCTCTGATTGGCTGTCTCTGACCTTGCAGCGTATTTCTGCAGATGACAATAGGAGCACTAAGAGGAGGGAGAAGATGTTGATTGTTTTATTTATTTTTTATAGACTGTCTCATACTGTCATGACAAAGTGACGGCTTTAACAAATATAACTTTTTTTTTTTATTTTTTTTTTTTAACTGAAGTTGCATCCTGCAACTTTAATATAACCTTTTGTTTTCTTTATGCTGCCAGGAATTTTTATTGCATTTTTATTTAATCCAAATCATGGAGAAAAAAAACAAACTCTTCCAAACTTGTTCTGCACCTAAATAAATAAATAATTCAGGTTTATCTTGCAGGATAACGTTTATTTACAATTCCAAGATATATTGACTTTTAGTTGGGCGGCTGTTAGTAATGCTATACACCTGCTGCAAAATATCTGCCTGTCTAATACCTTGAGACATCTTTAGACATCTGAGCCCAAGCTCGGCGATATATTGTGGCTCACCAGTACACAATGGGCCTTGTTTACATCCTAAAACCTTCATTGTTTACAATGGAAGCAGGTTCTGTGTTTGACAGCATGTCATTTGCTTTAGATGAAGGGGCTATCAAAATGTCACAGAAGATGGAGGAATGCTATTTGTTGTGTCTCTGCCACTCTCAGCTTAGGCATGAGAGTCTTAGCGTGGAGCTGAGAACACTGCTTACTTGGAGTTTCCTCCTCATCCCTTCCTGCTTGTACCTCATACACGTCTCTGCTCCCGTACTGTCCGCGAGACACATCAACATTCTGGATTTTGACATGTTTGCAGCTTGGATAGCTCAGTCTTTAACCCTTTATTGTGCAGGTAGTTGTCTTTCTGTAAACGATGCTGCCTGTTTGCTTTCAACTAAGCGTTGGCACGGTTAAACTTATCGCACTAAATCCATCGCATGATAAATAATGAGCTTGATCATTTCCTTTCTGATTATTTTTTTCAATGCCAGTTACTCTTATGGAGTCTTTATAATCTAGTTCATCTATTTTTCAGTTGTGTGTGATTTCTATTTATATTTCAGTTTTTTCTTTCTTTTCTTGTCTTTCTAGTTTTTTTTTTTATTTTTTGGATATTTAAAGTGTTCCAGTGTTGTGTTCTTCACAAGATTAAAGTTTATGGATCTTTGACACTGCAATATTATATTATTATATTATCATTTTGAAAATGGTCTCCAAACAACAATGTTATTGTTTATCGCAATAATTTCTGGGACTAATTTATCGCTCAGCAAAGCCTGTCAGGCCTTTGCAGTGTCACAAATCCTTCTCATTTCTTCTCTAATCTTCCGCTGAAATGTGCGAAATGCTTCTGATCTTAACTGGTTTAAAAAATAAATTGCTGTAGATTTAAATCACTGTGAAAATAGCAGGGCTGAAATAATTAATTGTGATTAAACGAGTATTGATACTCAGAGCAGCAATTAAGCCAATAAATAAATTAATTTGCATCTAACATTAAAAAAAAAAAAATCTTTGTCTGTAAATATGTTTCACCCAGAACTAAAGTGCCAGCTTCACCTGGTACAAACTCTGCGTAAATAAAATAAAAAAAATCCTGTTAAAAACTTCTTGCTATTAATTATTAATTGGTTAATCTAAAAAAAAATAAAATCAATTAATATACAAATGATCAAGCATAGACTATAGAAATGCTATGTTGCATTACTGGCAATATGTTTATTTTGCTTTAAGAAGGAATTGACTCATTTATTTGTTTTTTTGCATCTTTTGTGTTTCTTTTGTGTTTTTGTTTGTATATAAAAAGCTTAAGCAGTTAAATGAAAAATCTGCAGAATGTGGCAATTTTTTATCTGATTGATTACTAAAATAGTTAGTTGCAGCCCCACAAAAAAGTGGGGCTGCAACTTTTTTGCAGCCCCACTGTAGCAATTCTGCTAAATTGCTACATGATTTTTTTTTTTCTTCTCCCCTTTAGTCATTCCTCTTCCGAGATGTCCAGAAATTTCTCTTTTCATCGCGTCAAGGCAGCTGAGCGATTGCTAGCGCAATTAAAGCAAATCTTTACAGGTACACAAGCGGGGAAATCAACCGCCACTGGAAAGAATCACTCGCATTCATCTGAGGTGGCAAACGGCTTTGTGCAGGCTGAATATTTAATTTGGAATATTTTCAATTAGTCCTCGTTGCAGGAGAGGAGACGTTCTGGTCGTATTTGCAATCCAACCTCCTTTTTGCATAAGACTGCGCCTCGCGCCAGACTACTAAACTCTGTTGATCTCTGACCTTTTTAATCTGAATTATCTCTCTGTGTTTTACCTCCATCCTCAGTTCTTCTAGTGCCTTTTTTTTCCCTTCTTCGTCTTTTCTCCAGTTTCTGAGAAAATTGCATGAAAATGGGTTTCTGATAACAGCACTGACCCTGTCCAACTCAGCTGGCTGCGCTGTTGATTCATTTCAAAAGCTTCTGAGCCTTCTCTGCTCTCAGATGAGCCATCTATGCTTTGACAAAGGCAAATAAGATTCCCCGCTTGGAAAAAGGTTCGTTTGTTATTAAGTGGGCACCCTGCCGTCTTCTTAAGACATGTAAACAACGGCGTATTATTGTGCCTCATTCTTTGGTTCGAATGTTGAGTTGAATTCTAATGCCGTTCATAACTGAATCTGTTATGCCGTGCTTTTTTACATTTTTTTCCTTGAATGTTGTTATGCTGAATTGTGCGCCCTACTTCTTCTGATTGGTTCCTTACCTGCTGTTCACTGCAGTCATCACCTGAAGTTGGGGGGGTTGGGTCGAGCCGAAATTATTAGCTTGATGGTCGGCGTTTATACTTATAGTACAACCAACAAAGGGAAGATCAAATGTAAATGTAGTCTAAATAGGTGATTAGGTAGTTTATGAGAAAAATAAAATAAGGTACAGATGTTCATTAGACTGTTTAACAAGGACAACACAAGCCCCGCCCTGTTCCACTCCTATCAGTCATGCATCCTGGATGATTTGCACCGGTCTCACCCAAACAAACAACATGGAGCTGGAAGATTCTAAGCAAAAGCTAAAAAAAAATGACAGAAGTTTACACTGTTAACTCAAATTATGCTCTGAAAACCAAAGCAGTGAAATCTTACTTCAAATATTGTCTTATTTACTTTGGGCCAAAGGCCTATAATTAAAGTTAACTTGGATTGGATCTGGCTCAGACCCCATGTCTATGGGGTCGGGTCGTAGTTTTTTGGTACGATCTGAACTATGAGGTGGTTTGAACTTTTGATGACTATCCAGAAAAAGGGGTTAATACGCGAGACCACTCAATTTTCTTTCACTTTTGATACCGACCTGATACAGAAGTGAAAAAATTGCCTGTTTTATTTATTTTTTTAAACAGACATAAATGTACTGAATTACAAATGTATTTGATAACTGCAGCAGTACAGCACACTTCAATACGCCAATACTTTCACAGTCTTGGTCAAACATGTAAAAACAACAAAACTTTAATTTGTTCAGTCGGTAGAAGTAGGACCGCCAATATAAAATAAATAATAAAGCATGATGTCACTCGGATTACAAGACAGAACTATACTGAATAGATCTGCGATCATTGATCGGGCATGTTGTCATCGATATTGATTTAGAATTTTTTTCCCAATATCTGTATTGATATAGGTATTATCGTATGGATGCATCTCTAGTTAAAACATCAAAGTCATACATGAAGTTAATCATGGGGTCCAACAGAATCTTGTGGCACAAAATCGCATTGTAATAAAGAACCACAGTGTTACTCAAGGTGAAGTCCCTCACAAAACACTAATCAGTTACTTTTCTTATGGAGTGTACCCTCCCATCAGGAGTTTCCGATGTTGATTTGAGTGTTTTAAGTTTAATAAGTTAACTTTATTAGGGCTATGTTCAAGAACCAAATGGCACCAGTACAGTTTGGATTCTCCCAAAATTGTTCACATTTTTACTTTCAATTCCTAGCTTGGATTTCTAGTTTGCCAACCCCATTCAACAAATGTGAATCTTTTTTTTTTTCCCCCTCCTTCTTTTTGTCTGTCTTTTTCACCGCTGAATCTGACCAGATGCTGACTTTGATTCATGCAGGTTTGACAAGGAAGGACACGCCATGGAGGGACAGTCCCTGACGGAAGTGAGAGGTGCCGGCGGAAGACTAACGGAGAACTGGAAGTCCTTGGCTGACGTGAAGTCGGAGCATCTGGGACACGGTGACAAGGTGCACGCACACACACACACACACGCACACACACACACACACACACACACACACACACACACACACACACACACACACACACACAAAACTTTGTCTTGAGATATAAATGCAGTAAATCTGAAAGGTATTTATTTTCCTCTACTTTAAAAAAAATTTCAAACCACTTTCCCATATTGTCATCCTGGGGTATTTATGTGTAGAATATTGAGGACAGAGATTAATTTAATACAATTTGGATTAAGGATTGAACATTAAAATGTGGAAAAATTGAAGCGCTCTACTTTCCAAATACAATGTACATTAACACTGGTGTTCAACAAATACTGTTCTGTAATAACTTTTGGGATGTTTATGGAGACCCTAAACAGTCTCCATAAACTGGAGACTGTTTAGGGTCCTTAACAACAATTATTCAAAATTTATTTATTTTTTTTGGTAAACTTAAAATTTCCAGTTCTGTAGCTTTTTCTACTATTTACACCTCAGGAAGGATTTTAGCTAACCCTTAGTATAATGATTTGTTTTTAAATCAATAATGTATAGCATCGCTGCACCACCATGTATATATTTCTAATCAAATCCAAATGACATTTATCTCCTGCTGCTCATTAATCCCTCTGCTCTGTAGAGATCCACTTACCGTTCTAGTGTACGTACCTGCTGAAAGTCACATTTATCTCTGGCATCGATCGCGTAGATTACATAGGCATCATTCCTCGCACCTGTAATGAAACGGCTGCCCCTACAATAGCGAGGCAAATGCACTTTCTTTCATTTCCACCTTTTTATTTGCAGCTGAAGGAAACAGTGTGAAGACAAGTGAAGTAATATTCTCAAGGAGAAAACGGTGACGTGCGGGCAACACTTTAACTTGAGTAATTTGGCATAATTTACAATGCACTGCGCTATAGTAATTATCACAGTATGAAGAAAAATGTTTTATTAAGACGGGGGGGAAATGAATAGATTTATCCAATTATGACGACTGCGAAGCTGTGGGACCTTGTTGATTTATGTTTGGGTGTACAAATATGTTGGGGATGAAATGCTTTGGTTACACAAGGGAAGATGTCTTTAACCTTTGGCTAAGTGAATTATACTATGATTTGTTAAATTGGAAATATAAAGTACATTTACCAGAATTCTCTTTATGCTTGAAGCTGTCATAATATTAATGCTAGGGTTGTTCTCCATCATGCTGTGTGCTGCTTTATTTCTGCATAT
Source organism: Alfaro cultratus (assembly GCA_903066825.1). NCBI lineage: Eukaryota > Metazoa > Chordata > Actinopteri > Cyprinodontiformes > Poeciliidae > Alfaro > Alfaro cultratus. The sequence continues at coordinate 19,322 of CAEFZX010010574.1, forward strand.
GTATATTTGAAAGTACCTAAGCTGCTCTGTTCCTTGGTGAGCGACACAGAGATATTTAATCACAATATAAAAGAAAAGTACATTTACTTCAGGAATTTTTTCAAAGCGCAAAAACTAGTTGATTGATTTACATGGACATATTCCAAACCTTTCGAACTGTTGTGGCATACTAATGTTGGCACCCACGTGCGCCAGAAGTTATGTGGAATTTCATAGATTGCGAAATTAATCACAAGCCAATTGTTGGGTAACGCAAACTTATCAGTAATAGTAACGTTATTTATAAAGGGCTTTCAAACAAAGTGCTGAGCAATTATAAAAACAAAAATAAAACTACACAGTTTAAAAACTGATGAAATACCAAGAAAAGCAGTAAAAACAATAAATCTAAAATTAAGACGCATGACAAAGTGAACTTATCAGCGCAGTGAGCCTTCAGGGTAAGAGACCTAGTGCTTTGTCCAAGTTCAAATCCACATCTACTGCCGTCTCCCTCAACAGTTCAGTCCTTCTGTCAAAAGGGTTTTAGCCTACTTGGTATAAGTCCATAGATCCTTCCAGGGTTTGCGTCTAGGAAGCCCCTTCATCTAACTTGCAGCGTCCTCCACAATACATTAATGCATAAAGTCCTACAGGTGGTGGGTGGGACCAAACATGAACAGGATGGAGCTGCATTTACTGATGCTTTTTACCTTTTGACTGATAGATTACAAGCACAAAAGGCAGAAATATTGTACATTTTCTACGTCTGACCGACCGACCGCCTGCTGTCATTTTCGTCTAGTTTTGTCAATGACAAATGACATTTAGTCATTAGAAGCAATGTTTTTTTTGTTTGTTTTTTTTAATCGTCATGGAAAAAAGGAGCCGTCAATAAAATAATATCATTAACAAAAACCACTCAGCTGAGATGACGCTTAGAGAGCCACTATACACCTAGATTGGATACAGCTGTTGTATTCGTTGTTAGGCCACTCCTAAACCAGAGATGAAACCAGAAAAATCATGCTTTAAAGAAAAGGACAAGAGAGGTAAGGAGTCCAATTTATGAGCTCCTGTGTGAAGTTTCCCATTAGATTTAATTTGGGGGAAATCATGCCGTCTGCTGGTGTTGGCCCTGCGAGTTCAGGATATTCTATTACATAGCCACGCTTTTCAGTGCGCTAACTGTTCCTTTTCTGTTAATTGGTCTTTTGTAGTTTTCTGAACCAGCAATAACCATCCAAGTTAAGAAAATTAAAAGCCTAACATATTTTAATGTGTAATTAATCTATTTCACTTCAACTTTTTGAATAGAATTACTGAGATTTAGAAGTACTTTTAATTTTTGATGTTCTTATTTAAAATGTAGCAAAATATAAATACTTCACCATTCCAATGCTCGCCTACGTCAGGTGAATTCTGAAAGTTTTTCTCCCTTTAAATCTTGAGCTGCTTGTTTCTTGTTGGCGTGTCATGTAGCAGAGTGTGGTTATGACAAAGCACCGCTGACTCTGCCACATCCTGTAGGCGATGGCAGGGAGGGTCAGGCTTCTCAAGACCCCACCGAACAAATCCCTGTCACTTTTTGTTTTCGTCGCAAAGTCTTTGTGCCACAACGTGAAGTCTGCACGTCGACGCCGTGCCCCTTCTGAGAGCAAACGGGCACAACTCGCTTGTCTGTTTTGACGTTGCATTTTTAGCAAAATGCTAAAGAGGTACGAAAAACATTTTATTTTCCCTCCTCACAGATCAATCTCACACTAATTGGAGACGTTTACATCAATAGACCCATTAAAAGTGAAAAAGCAGAGGAACGTAACGACTTCTGAAGTTTTTGTTTGGCAAAATGGTCATTAAGAGTTTCTTTTTTTCTTATAGATCAAAATTGATGTATTGACATCATTCATCCATTTTAGACAACTTTTTTGTTTTGCAAATCGCAGCGGACGTTTATTGGTCAAACAGAAAGATGGCACGTCCACAAACTGAGCTCCAGCGGGGACCGTTATCCTTTTATCGCGCCCTGCAGTGGCCTAGATTTTCTTCTGCTGGGGATGTTCGGCGTGGATTTGGGGGGAGTTTGAGCCGCTCTTATCAGACAGATGTTGGGGTGCGACAAAGATCTGTTGTGAAGAAAAACGCAGGTGATGCAAACTCATTTGCTCTTATTGAGACAATTTGTCTTCCAGTTGGAACACATCCTGGTGTTTTAGTGTTCATCAGTTTGTTTTATTGATCTGATCCGCTTTGATAAGCATATACAACATCTTACTATTTGCTTCGTATTTACAAATTCATCAGTTTCTTGCATCTCGTGCAAACTGAATGTTTTTACATGCACACAATTTAAGTGGATGCTGGATTAATGGGTTAACTTATAGTTAAAGACAAAGTTTGTCATTTTTAGCAAAATCCTGAAATGTTCAAGCTAACATCCAGTGGCGTTCATAATTCGCTGCCGCTGCTATGTTAGCTGTGTGTACGGTATTTTCCTGGAGGTGTACGGAGCTGTTTTTGTCCCAAACAGTTTGAATTATGCCCAAATGTAGAACATGTTTTCCTACATGCTCTTTGGGAGACTTTAATGTTTCCTTTTTAAAATATTCGGCTTAGTTTGGATGTTTTTGGGGGGGGGGGGGGGGGGGGGGGGGGGACGGGGGGGGGGGGGGGGTGTTGGGGTGGGTGGGGGGGGTGGTGGGGTGTGGGGGGTNTTGCGGCGACTATTACGTTCCCTTTTTAAAATTTGGGCCTCACTCTGCCATGCCAACCCCCCCCCCCCCCCAAAAAAAAAAAAAAAAAAGCGTCCTTCTTGCTCAGATATTCCTCATAGCAAAGATACATGAAAAATACCTGAGCTCTTATCTTAACATCAGTCTTAAATTACACAAACTGGACATTTTAACAGGCACTCTCATACCTTTTGTATCCACGCTACAATATTCCTGAGAATATTTTTGTAAAGAAGTTTAACTGGCAACGTTGTGGTCAGGATTGCAAAACTGCATCTCCCTTTTCTTTTAAGGGATTTGTACATCTAATGAAGTGGATTTGCTTCCCTCTCCTTGTTTAGGCTGACTACTACTCCTGCATAGCCACCATCGTGTTTCTGCGTAAGGAGAACTGCCTTTATCAGGCCTGCCCAACCCAGGACTGCAACAAAAAAGTGGTGGACCAGCAGAATGGCATGTTCCGCTGCGAGAAGTGCGACAAAGAGTTTCCCAACTTCAAGTACCGCCTCATTCTGTCCGTAAGTGACTTAAAACCTGGCGCCCACTTTGCACCAATATGCGTTTTTTTTTTTCTATTTCCTTTTTTTCTTCAGCTGAGGTTGTTTTTTTTTAAATTTTTTTACGCTTTAAATTCTTTTTCTTATTTCTCAGTACTTTGTCCTTCTACAGCCTTAAACCGGCGCTTCTCTCCGTTTTGCCCCTCTCTCCGTCTCACAACGTTGCCTCCAACTTCTCTCCGCAATTAAAGCTAGAAATGTTGAAGCTACATCTGTGAAACACGGTAATGAGGACTAGATTTAATTTGACTCCAGGCTTTTTACAGCTTTGTGTTTGACCGCTGCAGGCCTCTGTATACTCAATTATCCAACTGCATTTTCACTGATGAACACAAATGTAATTTTTCCCAGCTCGGCTAGAAAATAACCTTTTTATTTTTCTTTATGTGAAGATAACTACAAAAGCTTAGTCAGCAGCAGGATTACAAAAGGTAGACATCTTAAATGGATGGTTTTTTAAAAATTATTATTATTTCGTAGCTCTCACCAGTTAACATATTGTTCTTCACAAGCGGCAGGAGAAGCTGTGAATCTGCTTCCACGCTGATTCTGTGTGGGTTTTTTTGCCAGGATAACCAGCAGGATATACACACCGTCTTGTAGCTGCAATATCGGGCAAAACCTCACACTTTAAACACTGCACCGTTTTCGTTTTCAAAATATTTTTAATTCACTGTCGTCTTTTCTCTTTCTGCCATGTCATTTATCAGGCCAACATTGCGGACCACGCCGACAACCAGTGGGTGACTTGCTTCCAGGACAGCGCTGAGGCCATCCTGGGCCAGAACGCCGCGTACTTGGGCCAGCTCAAGGACTCGGTGAGTCTCTTCTCTCCAAAAATTCATTTAGGTCCTTCAGAGGAGTGAAACTGTCAGTTGAAGAAGCAAACCTCGAGTTTTGCCGTTTCCAAACACGCATGCAGATAATTTTAAAGATGCTGTGTCTTTGCTCTTCCATGTATACTTTATAAGAGATCCCATCAATTATTATATAAGTATTGATTGTTTTTCTTTGCTTTGGTTCAGGGGAAACAGGAATTTAAAAAAAATACATTTGTATTTCAGAACGAATCTGCATTCGACGAGATCTTCCAGCAAGCGAACTTCAACACTTTTATCTTTCGCAACAGAGTGAAGCTGGAAACGTATAACGTAAGTAAAACGGTTCCAGCCGTTCTGAGGAAATCCAGACGCACATTAAAACTAATTTCAGTGTATTTTATGTAATAAAACACAAGATATGCCTGACGATAGATGGATTTTTAAAATATGTTCTCTGAAGAATGTAAAAAGCATATTACGGTATTTAGCCCTCCAGCTCAATACTTTGTTTGTAGAACCAACTTTGCAATTACAGCATCAAGTCTTTTGTTTTTGTCCTCCTAATAGTTTCGCAGATCTTTAGAATTGGTGTCAAATTTTTTTGTTGTGAAACGTCTCGAGCTCAGATTAGATAGAAACCATCTGTGAAAATTACTTTAGGATTTAGGTCTTTACTTTGACTAGGCCATTTTTTACACATGATTATGCTGTGATGGTAAATCTTCCATTCAGTCTCTTTCAATCTCCAACAGCACAGGTCCCGCTGATGTTAGTCTAAAATGTGAAAAAATACAAATTTAAGGCCTTCAAAAGTCTTAAGAAGAGCCTAATATTCATCTAAGGTCTTAAATTTAATTTTATTTTGTCTTATTTTTTTAAACTTTTGAAGAGTTGGCTTTAAACTAACTCTCCTAGAATTTTAAATCTAGCCTGAAAAGATTGACTTCCATTCAGGGATTTTTGTTTTTTTTGTGGTGTAATATGAGAAAGTTAAAACAGTTTTAGGTCTGTCAATACAAAGCTAATGAATGACAGGTAAAGCATAAATAAATGACACCTCAAATTCTTCAAACATTTCTTTCTAAGCTTAAAAAAAAAAAAAGCGGACTGCGGCACATTCATTTTGACAATTTCCCTAATCATTAACAAATCTGCCTGGCTTGGTTGGTTGTTGCTGTCATTACCACCTCTCAAACAAAAAAGCAGGTTTTTCTGTAGCTGTGTGAGGGATTCCTGCACAGCTTAGCAGCGGCCGCCGTTTCCTCTGGGCATCACAGACAGACGCTTGTGGATCTTTCTTTTTTTTCCCCTTCTTTTTGGGGAGGAAAACGTATAAAAGAATTGATTGGGCTGGGACTCTGAGCAGGAAGTCTGGAGGTGAGCCAGAGACGGCATCCGCCTTTAACACACAGAAGAGACCACTGTGTGTTCGTCACGGTCAGCGCGGCGTCCTAACTGCCAATGGCACAGATTACAAGCATGTATTGGCCCATGTAGCCACAGCCTGGGTTACCTCAACAGAGACACCTGCAGCCTCACTGTTCACGTTTTTAACCAGACAGTCATGGAAGCGTAGCTTACATCGCTTTATGCAGACATCATCACACAAAATGGCAAATATTTAAATGAGTAGGCTTATATATCATCACCTTCCTAAAATAATGGCCTATATGATTTTTTGGATGAGTGATCTTTTTTTGCCTAAATTATCTTTTGACAACAAAAGCGAAAAGACAACTGACTGTTTTTAACCTCTTTTGCATTTTTTTTTCTCCATCTTATAAAATTCTAGTTTTGGTCTTAAAAAAAAAAAAAAAAGGTTAAAATAATTTAAAAATGGTTTCAAAGATTAAGACGCACTAAGAAGTTTAAATTATTTCAGTAATTAAATTTCACTAAAAGCTGAAACTAGTGTATTTTCTTGATTCGTTGCGCACACATTACTCATCACAATTACATAAATTAAAATCAGCTCGATAGTTTCCAAAGAGAAGGTTTTTTTTTTAAATCCCAAAAAATTATTATTAGTTTTAAAATGTCATTTATTATGGGAAAATTGCTAACATCAAAGTCACTCAAAACTTAGTGGAAGGAAAAAATAGTCTTGACAGGATTGCGAAACTATCCTGTTGTATTCTTTTGTTTAAGCCAGAAGTGTCTGTGAGGGTTAAGGAGCAAAAAGGCTGGACTGTTACTTTGTGGTAAGGTCGTCTTTTCAGGCGATGAAAAAATATGCATTTACCGTACTTACTGGACTAAAAGACACTCCAAAGTAAAAGTCACGGAAATCAAAAAATCCGTCACAAAGGGGGAGGGGGGGGGGACACATGCGATTTGCTCTGTACTATGTCGCAGTGCTATCCAAACTTTGGGGGCAAAAAAACAAAAAACTGCAGACTTGTAGCACGGAAAATACGGTAATATGGAAGAAAGTTAAAGACCGCCAATAAAACGACCTCGGCGTCACCACCGAGGGATCAGTGATCCAGATATTCATGCAATAAAAAAAAAACAAAAAAACAGAACAAGCATTGGCTGCATATACTGTGACCAAAAAAAGGAAAAACATTCATAGTCCAATTTAAAGTGAAACTGTGCTTCCGTTTAAACTGTTCACATGTGCATTCATCTGTAAACCCAACAGTTTGTTTCATTGGCACTTTTTGGTGCATTTTGATGGTGAGGGAAATGATTTTGGTTTTTGAGCTGAAATTGATTCTCATAAAATTGGAGCTCATGTAAAAAAAAAAATAAAAAATAAAAAAAAATTGTAAAGTAATCCTTTTTTTATTGTTTTTTTCCCCTTTACGGCCCTCATGTAGAGCCACCACCAGATCGTCAAAATCCCTTTTTATAGCAACATTCTGCTGTTGCACTCGGCTCTTGACTTGAATCACCAATTAAAGCGTTTTATGACACAGCAGTGTAAATGTGCACATTGTTGTTGTGGCTTTTCGTGGCCTTGATACTTACTATTGTTATTACTCAAACTTTGGGACCGTTAATGATGTCTTGTTGTACCCAAAAGCCACGTCTAGACGGATTAAATAGTTAGTCTTGTCTCCTGGACTTTGTTTCAGTTTTATGTATATGTTTAAAGAGAGATCATGTCGGTACACTTTGTTATACTGATGTGCAAACATAATGCAGTATTGTCCTTTCAAACATTCTCCCAAGTCATGTTGACAACATGAATATGTTATCTAAACCCACCCACTCAAACTGTTGTGCTGCCGATTATGCTGCCGGCACACGCAGCAGCTGTACGGAGTAAAACAATGATCACAATTCAGCCAATTTAGAGCACAGATGATTAGTTTTACTTGACCTACATTTGATGGATTTATGAATTGTACCAGATTGGATACAGAAATCATAATAATTAAGATCTTCTGTGGATGCAAAGACAATTGTGATGGATGAGATATTTGGTTTTGATCTCGAAAAGCTGTGGATTTCTTTTTTGTTTGTTTGTTTGTTTGTTTATGGTGGGTGGAGATGCGGAAAATATATGTTTGAATGTCTCACATTTGCTTTGGGCTTATTACATGAAATATTTTTACTTAAACAGGAAACGGTTGAGTTTATCTTTACCTTCAGGTTTTTGTGAAAGCAAAAGCAAGAATAAAAAGTTCTCCGTTTTGTTGAATACATCCGCATGTCTCTTTCTAAGCAGAACGCACAAAGGTATATGATGGCTCTTTAAAGAGAGCGAGCTGACGTCCAAAGGAAGACGAGTTTGTTGTATTTTATCCCCTTCAGCGGCCGAGGATTAATGGAGAAAAAATTGAGTGTAACCTCAGTTTAAATGCAGGGATGAATGGCCCCGAGAGAAATGACCTCTCCATGTCTAGACAGCTGTGAAAGCTAAATACCATCGCAGTTCACACGGCTCCTCCAAATGTCTTGTTAGGGATGAAAGATGTTTGCATCCGTTTTTTTTCTTTTTGTGATAAATAGCATTTTACATATCGTTTTTTCCTCCCCTCAGTTAAGCAGTCTGGTTATTGGTTTGTATCATATACAGCAGAAATACACTTACTTGGTTAATATCACAGTTTAAAAGCCCTCTGATGCATGCTTTTTAGTGGATTTACAGATGCATGAAAGGAAAAACACACCTTTCGTTGTTGCCTTAAACATCTCTTGCGTATGCCAACGCTACTTGTTGTAGCTCATCGTTTGAGTTATCACTGCAAATTCAGTTTGACTTTTACCAACTGGAGGTCAAATGCTGAAAAGTTTCAGGGACATCAGTAGCTGCGTTTCCATTATAAATGTGCACAAAACTTTGTCGATATTGCCCTAAAGTCTAAAAAAAAAAAAATACAACTTTGCAATTGTGTTGTTTCTGTTAAACAAGAAACACAAGTAAAAAAAATCACACCTGAGTATGTTCACGCAGCAAGTCACTAAGAAACACCCTGAGCAAACCTCCTCCCAACTCTTCCTGTTGACTCGTTCGTCGTTTCCGCCAGTAGTAAAATCCGGTTGTCGATCACGTGACTGGTGAGATGCAAAAAAATTGTTGCTGCTGCAGTTTAGTGAAATACTTATTTCAATACAACCAAAAAACCCACCTTATTCTACTGCAAAAACTTTCTATCGAAAAATGAGATTTTTCAAGGTTCCCATGTTCCCATTAAGCAAATTCAATTTTGAAACACCAATTTGTGCAATTTCCCTATTAATGAAAACACAGCTACCAAATAACTCTTTGAGATATCTTTTTTAAATGGGCAAGGTTTACTTGTTTTTTTTTTTTCATTGTAATACAAAACGGATGTTGATCAAATGTTCTTGTTTGACAGGACGAGTCGAGGATTAAAGCGACAGTGATGGACGTGAAGCCTGTCGACCACAGAGAGTACAGCAAGAGGTTGATCATGAACATACGGAATATGGGAGCCAAGTAGAAACGCCACCAATGCAGAATGTCGGATATTCTTTTTTTTTTTGTTGTTGTACAGGTTCCAAACCTGTTACACTTTCCACTGTTAAAGCCTATGTATTTTGGTTTATTATGCTTTTCATTAATTAAAAAGGTGTGTTGTGGGGTACTCTAAGCTCTGATGGACTGTTTTTCTTTTAACATGGAACCTATTTGTCCAATTTTTCCCCTTTATTTTTTTTATTTAATTTTTTTTGTTGCAGAGACAAGGTCAGTAAGCCACGAGTGAGAAAAGTGTGCTTCAAATCAGCCAGCTGTTTGTGCATAAATTGTGGGGGAAGTGTGTGGCTGTGTTTAAGCGTAGACCAGCACAGTGGCTTGCACTCTTTTTCACCCTCTGACGCACTTGCAGAAATGCCTGGGCTGGACCTGCACACCCCTGATAAGAACATTTATGCTCACACATTTCTTTTTATTTTTTCCTTTTGTTGGCACCGTTTCTCACATCCTTGCGATCCACAAGCACACCGACGTATGGAGAAAAAAAGAAATGTTAGATTTAAGTCATGGAAATTTCTGTTTGTTTTTGTAGTTTCTTTCTTTTTGTGACAAGTGTAAAAAATAAAGATATTTGTAGTCAAGCTGCCTCATGGGGGAGATCATTCAGTTGTGAAACTATTAAATGTGGGGAAAGTTGGTTTGCTTATAAAAGCAAAGAACAGACTAGACTTGTGGAAAAAAATGGGTTCAGCTTATGGAGATTTATTCAAGGACAGGCGCACAATACCTTCCATCTCCTCAGGTTTTGCTCAGATTTGCAACAGAAACCCTGCAAACTTAGGTTTCATGTTGTATTAAAGCAGAACATCAGTAATGCTGCACCTTCCCATTTTTCTTGCGATAGCATCTTGTTTCTCCTGCGTGCTGGATCTGGTGCCTGCAGTGTTCAGGGACAGATTGGGCCTGTCTCAAAATGGGAAGAAACGGCAAGTTTTAACTTCAGCAAAAGTACATTTGGATTTATCTTTTACTAGCGATCACGTCACTATCCAGTTTTTTTTTCCCCCGCCTACTTTGCTTTTCCAAGCCGGTTAATTTGGCACTAAATGTAGGACATGTTTTTAGAACAGTTCAGATATAGCACCAGGTTTCGGTAGTCGTGGTTCTGTTGGGGACCGCAATTGCAACATTTGTATCATTTTCAGCTGGTGTGATTCGCTTTCATACTGGGCTGTCAAACCAAACCCTATGAAAAATCAGTACCCCTCCATGCCTGTGGGGGCGCTGCACCAAGAACCACTGAAGACAACGCAACTTTCTTAATGTCGCTAATGTGACGTTAGATTTTAGCGGTTGTTTAGCACACAATACTACATTTTAATCCTGTAGAAACAAAATTGAAATTTATAATTGCTAACCTTCTCATTGTAGCCACATATTACCTACAGTATATAATTTTTTTGAAAATTACCTCTAAAGAGAGATCACATTTCTTCAACTCTCAAAATTGAGACGAAGAATGCTGCTCTCCTCTAGAATGGCCTGTCTGATTTTTGATATATTAAAATAATTAAGGACCCTTACAATATTATCTGCTATTTAGTTTAACATGCTTTATGCATTTTTTTAATTCTAATACACACCTGTTGTGTAACATGGCTTTGATGTTCTGTACTCCCTTTCTTTTACTTTGAGTTGTAAATATTCAGGTTAGCTTAAGCTAGGCTAAAATAACAGGCGGTTGTTGTTTCTCCGCCCCGTATTGAACCAATACGAGAAGCCATTTATTCCGTATTGCTATAAATGTCTGATAGACACACTATCACACATCTCAACAATAAGTGTAATAATAATGACCAAAACAAAACACGGGACATATTAAGGTCAGCTACATTGTCATTGCGGGACCTAAATAGGACCCCCCTCCTAACCACCACTAACTGACGCTGTTGTCACGGTTGCTTAGAGACGGACACTGCGCAACCGCAGTGAGCTGCTATCAACCGTCGTCTTTTTAAAATGTCCACCGATACACCGTCCTTAAAACCTCTGGCAGAAATACAGATGGTAGTGGGAAGACACACATTACAGGTTAAACAGTAACAGTGACGTTTAATAGTCACTATTAAACTGACTCATTAAAATAATGAGTCAGTGGCTCACAGTGGGTTGTTTGATATCAGACAGAATAGACAGGAGAGGAACCGCAGATTGTGTAGGAAAAACGTTGAAATCTTTTATAAATACAGTGTTTTGTGGTCAATATTATTTCGCCATTTTATTAATGTGGGTTGCCAGTTTGGATCAGGCTTCCTATCAAGCTATGATAGAAAACATGCTAACAAAATGCCTCAGACCTGCAGCCCAGAGGCGGTTCTAGACACAGGCTGACAGAAGTGGCTCTTTTTTTCTTAACTTCTTGTTTTTGCACTGGACCTGTTTGACGTGTTGTATACTGTACCTCTTTCTGCTTTGAGATTATCTCTCTTAATTTACATTTTATGTAAACCAGGAAAAAGATGACAGTGACACAACAATAAATATCTTGAAGTAAGCGTTGCGCTGCTTACCTTTTTTTCTTTTATACGTTGCACCAGAAGTAGAACAAATGTTTTTCTGATATGGTTAGAAATTCCACAAATCACAATTTCAGCTAAAACTCAAAACAAAACCACACCAGCGTTCTCTGGCATCGCTTTCTGCTGTCTGACGGCCGCAGTTACCATGGTTGCTGAAGGTTTTTGTTGTTCACAGGTTGTCCCGAGGGCCACTGACAAAGACACGCGTCTATGCACACATATTTAAGATCAATTTCTATCTGTTGTGTCCCACTAGCCTGGAAAAAAACCAGCTCCTTGATTTACACTTTGCTTCATACACGGAGTCTAAACCCTCGGTTATTGAGAAATGATGGTGGTGTGAACTTCAAGTTTCAAAGAATTAGATTATGATGCCCAATTGCTAGCAACAGCTGCAGCAAATGTCTATAAGTTACATTTAATTTGACCTTTTAAGACATTTCTAAGTCAGGTATGATTCAAAATTTTAAACCTGATAGAATGATAAAAAATAAAAAAAATAAAAAATTAGTGGTTTTAATATATCATTGTCAATCTAAACTTAATATTTAACTATTAAAATCCCTGTTTTAATCCCTGGCCTCCTGAAATATACACTTCCAACGTCAGTCATGATTAATCATTTGCCTCGAATGATTACGTGACGTAGTTGCAAAGGCTTAAGTCATGCAGAACTGATCTGACCGTTTCCATAGCAACGATCAGAAGACATTCCCCCAGAACTACAGTGAGCTCCTTGTAGCTATAACCTCATCTATGACATACATCTATGTCATACTGTAGATCAAAGAACATCAGAGGTTATGAATGCTTCCATCTCAACACATCAGGTAATATACAAGCAGCTCTTTGACCCGTAGCACAGTGTTTTACAAGGATTTTTAGTATGGAAGGAGTCTTAGCCACCTTTTTTTTCCCCCTGACTTTTGGCGCTGGATATTTGATCACCACAGGAGTAAGGAAAGTTTTCAACACCCTACTTCCTGGAATCACTTTTGAAAGAAGTAGCACTCAGGACGAGTGCACTGACTATGATGTTTTTCTTTTCAATTCTTCCCCGGCTGGGGAAACCTCAAAGCGAACTTCCCCGGCTGGGGAAATCTCAAAGCGATCTTCCCCGGCTGGGGAAACCTCAAAGCGAACTTCCCCGGCTGGGGAAACCTCAAAGCGATCTTCCCCGGCTGGGGGAACCTCACAGCGAACTTCCCTGGCTGGGGAAACCTCACAGCGAACTTCCCCGGCTGGGGAAACCTCACAGCGAACTTCCCCGGCTGGGGAAACCTCACAGCGAACTTCCCCGGCTGGGGAAAACTCAGAAGACAATACTCTTGAAGTAGGGAGCGACTTCTCCAATCTCTCTAAAGAACAAACTTCCTCAGCTGAGGCAGTTTGCTGTGACTTATCAGGCCCTTCTACTTCAAAACAAACTTCTCCTTTGAGGAAAAAGGCATTTAAAGCCAAAAACCGTGTAGTGCCTGCCCATGTAGAGACTGCCCTCCAAGGAGACGATCGCTCTAATTTCCCCTTAAGAAGAAGGCAACAGGAAGAGGTTGAAGGACGATGGCAGTTTCCTGGTAGGGGAGATATCCCCAGCCGGGGAAGTTTGCGGTAAAAAGGAGACAGTTGAGTGTAAAAACTCAACTCCTGCTCTCACAAAAGCAGCATTAGAAGACTGGACCCATCAAGAGAGATCTGATGGGTCTCTCTTGATGGGTGGGAATGATTTCTCAAATCTCAGAAAAAAAGGAGACAGTTGAGTCTGAAAAATCAACTCCTGTTTTGATGTGAGGGAGGCGTCGAGAAGGCATCCTAACCAGATGTCCGAGCCACCTCAACTGGCTCGTCTCGACATGAAGGAGCAGCGGCTCCCTCCCAGATGGCCGAGCTTCTCATCTTATTTCTAAGGGAGAGCCCAGACACCCCACGGAGAAAACCCATTTCGGCTCTTCGGACGTGGAATGTCACCTCTCTGGTGGGGAAGGAGGTTGAGAAGTTTTGGCTAGAAATAGTCAGTCTTACCTCCACTCATGGCTCCGGTTCTGGAACCAGTCTCCTTGAGAGAGGCTGGACATACCTCCACTCTGGAGTTGTCCATAGTGAGAGGCGTCAGGCAGGAGTGGGCATACTTGATGCCCCTCCATCTCAACGCCTGTACGTTGGGGTTTACGCCGGTGAACGAGAGGGCAGCCTTCCTCTGCCTACAGGTGGGGGGGCGGGTTCTGACTGTTGTTTGTGCTTACGGATCGAACAACGGTTCAGATTACCCACCCTTCTTGGAGTCCTTGGAGGGGGTACTGGAGAGTGCCCCTCCTGGGGACTCCCTTGTTGTGCTGGGGGACTTCAACGCTCACGTGGGCAATGACAGTGAGACCTGGAGGGGCGTGGTTGGGAGGAACGGCCCCCCCGATCTGAACTCGAGTGCTGTTCTGTTGTTGGACTTCTGTGCTCGTCACGGATTGTCCATAAACTTCTATGCGAGTTTTGTTCAGTCTGACTGATCTAATCTCTGCTACACCTTTACAAAAATTTAAGGTTCTAAATACAAAAGCTTTAATGAGTAACTGCTCTTAATAAAATTCCTCATTAACATTGATTTATTGAAATGGCTCCCAATATAAGTTATGGGCTATTTAAAATATAACTTGTTCAGTTGCTTTATTTTTAAGCCTTTTTTAGTTTTGCCATGTCCTGGATGACTGAGAACCAACAAGTAGATAGAAATGAGTATATGGGGAATATTATAACTTAAACGTAACACTTAAAGCACCAGGGTTTATATAGAAAAATATTCAGATTTTATTTTGTGGTTTTAAAGGAGCATATTTTTTTTTATGTTTAAACAAATGTATTAAGAATTTACTGGTCACTTTATTTGGTACATCTTGCTAGTACTGGAGTGCAACCATAAATCTTTTTTTTTAAAAATATATATACTTTATTTTTATTCGTTTTTAAACATACAAGTACACACAATCAAACATGAGGGCCACGGCAGGTGGCAGGCAGTCATACTGATGAGCATTACAGTTCTACAGACATTTCACTGTATGGAATCTCAAAAAATAAACAGAGAAAAACTCCCAGGTGTCTGTCCGAGTGATGTGGAGTTAGAAAAATTAAATGTTACACACCTTTGGCAATAAAATGATCCCATTTTTCCTAAAGTCTCTCTCCTTTCTCCTTCTGGAGCCGTATTGTAAAAGTCAACATTTCCACATCGTGGATCAGTTTTATAATATTCACCAGAAGCTTCAGAGTAGGGGGTCTGGGTTGGAGCCAGCATTTAGTAATCGCTTTCTTGCTTGCAATCCTAAATATCTTCAACAGGTATGTGTCCCCATTACCGAGTCCCTCAGGAAGTATTCCGAGGTACGTAGCAGGAAATGACAAAACTAAAGTTATACCCATAATTTCATAGATTACTCCATTAACATCCTTCCAGAAGGTCTTCAACTGCGGACAGTCCCAAAACAAATGAAAGCAGCCTGCAGAGACCACACCGCTCTCCGTCCAGCAAGACGACTGTGAACCACCCAGCTTCAATCTCTGCTTTGGCGTAATAAAAACTCTGATTGGATTCATGTAAAGAATTTGTGGTGGACAGAATGTTTCTCCAAATCTGCATCCAAGCCTCAGGTGAAATTATTACATCTGCTTCCTTTTCCCATTGTTGCCTGATATAATCAGTTGAGTTCTTATTCATAGATGCTAAGTTTCTGTAATATTTGCCAATGAATGCCTTTTGTATTTTTACCAGCATATGAATCCATAATATTTTTACTATTCCTGGATCTGCATCCAAGTGAGTGATTTTGATTTCCTTCCTAAAGAAACTTCGGACCTGCAAATTACGGTCAGGGGCGCAACTACATATTTTTGAGGTGGATGCGAACACGTCACCCCCAACATAAACTTGTACAAGTGGCCAAAGAGCCACTTCTGTTAGCCTGTGTCTAGAACCGCCTCTGGGCTGCAGGTCTGAGGCATTTTCTTGGCATGTTTTCTATCATTCTTATAGCTTGATAGGAAGCCTGATCCAAACTGGTAACCCACATTAATAAAATG
>CAEFZX010010576.1:0-40923 GCA_903066825.1 Alfaro cultratus
ACAATATAAAAAACATTTTTTCTCTCTCTCTCTCTCTCTCTCTCTCTATATAAATATATATATATATATATATATATATATATATATATATATATATATATATATATATATACATTTTTATTAAATGCCAAGTTTTTTATCTTTTTGTTTTTGTAGTTTTTGATGCATTTTCTCACAGCAGTACTACAAAAACTACAGTAAAAACTACAGTGGCAGCAAAGTGAGAGGTTGATTCTTCTAGACACCTTGACTTGGAGAACAACAACATCTCCTTGGGAAGTTTACCCAAGAAATTATGCAATTTTAAAGGTTTTCAGCTTATTTTTGCTGAAGAAGATGAGACTTGTGATTTCATCAAAGTAAAAAGTTCATCAAAGTAAAAATTGGAGAGTTGAAAGTAAAGTACAGAATTGTCAGGATGATTTCCAGTGAATATTTTTCTCCAATCTCCCAAAACTGTTTGTATTCCTGGGATTATTTTTCAATGAGCACTAAGATCAATAAATTTAAAAATATGATTCTGTCCAGTTACTGTGTGCAGTTTAGTGGTACAAATCAGTCTTTTTTATGTGACTGGTGTCCAAAAGAAGCATATTAAAAATGGTTGTTTTTCAAGAGCTGTTTTTTGGGTTTACAATTAGTGTGTCAACAGTCACAGCAATATAGTTACCTAAAAAAAGAAGTAAAAAATAGTTTCTAGCATCACTTTTATTGTTATTGCAATAATAGCACAGAATACCGTGATAAAACTGTAACTCCATATAGTCCACCACTATCTCTGATCATAGTAAATTACCTGTGATTTTCCACCAATGGGCTCCCCGCCGTCCACAGTGATATAACCCTGAGTAAGGTTGCGATACAGCTCCACTGTGTGAAACTCTCCCAGTTTAATGGGATTGGGGTCACGTATGGTGGCCATGCCAGAGCCCACATCAAACCTGGGATCAGACATAACTTTTGAATTACTGTTATCATCAACAACGGTCCTTATTATGCAGTATTTCGAGTCCTGACCTGAACTCCAAGCGTCCACTCACAAGTCCCAGAGAGATGAAGTCGGCTCCTGTTGTTTTTCTCTGGCCGTTGTAGAGGATCATGCCTGCCACGGGCGAAACAAAAGAAATCAGCAAAAATAAACACATAACAGAGCCTGATGGTGTCCCTTTGATAACATCCATCCTAATAGGTTCATAACTCATCACATGTTTTAGGAGGAGCATAAAAAACTCTCACCCAAAACAACTTTAAATTTGTGCTTGCTCAAGGAAAGTAATATTCTACATTCAATATGAGAGACTTATTAGGATAGATATTCTTTGGGATTCATTTTGCCCATCACAGCTGGATGGTTAAGCAGCATGCCAGGGAGTCACAGCTTTAAAGCAAAACAAAGCCATGTCAAAAACTGCTGTCAAATCACTGGGCTGCAAAATGCAACCTGCTGAATCATAATGCAAATTTGCTATTTGTCTTCCATCACATGCTGGAAATTCACATGCATAATATACATGAGCGGTACATTCTCATGGAGAAGGAATGAATATCCATTGTGTTTGTTACTGGAGGGAGAAAAGCTGCAACAGAAAAAAAATCTGCTCAAGGCAAGTTGGCAGAAAGTAGACAGCAAAAACATCAGTTCTTTCTGAAATCTTTCACTATTTTGTTGTCATTTCACACATACTCAAATGTTGAGCGTGCCTGAAGAATTTTAATTTTAAATTACATTTCTTCTGAACTAATAGATTCTCCAGCTTGATCAGTGGAGCCCTCTTGTCATGTCGGAGTGGGGAGGTTTTGATGTGCAAAATGTGAAACAATGTTTTGATAAATACATATAAGAAAAAAAGGAACACAAATTACAAAAATACAAAACAATACCTCAAAAATACAAAATTTTACCAAGTGTTTTTGGTCTACTTTGTAGTGCAAATATTTTAGTACATATGTACTAAATAAGACAAACTAGCTTGTAAGTGACTTTTCAGCAAGATGTAGGTATTGATTTAAGCCAATAACGTCCTAATACTGATTTTAAAAAGTACTAGTTCCACTGACAGATTTTTTTAAACTTATAACATTTTCTCTGTGTTAAAAGTGAAATATTATCTTGTTGAAAAGTTACTGGGCAGCTAGTTTTGTCTTGTTTCATTTGGACTAAGATAGTTGCACTACCAACTAGAACAAAAATAGTTATGATTTGTGTTTTTGCACTTATGAAGTTCTTTGAAGGAGAAATCCATCTTATTTGTAAGGATGATGGCAAAAACACAGAAGGTAAATGATTAATACTTGTTCATTTTGCTGTGTATGTTTTAAAATTTTTGCTTTTTGTTATTGGAGACATTTCTAAATCAGTTTTCTCTCTCTGACGTAAATGTAGCAGCTCTACCCTAATTTCTTTCCCTTTGTTTAGTGGATTTGTAATGATGACTGAAAACATTGCTCATGCATCATGTTGCATTTCTCTTGCACAGCCCATAAATCAGCTCTGAGCATGATGGGGGAAAAATCTAGTGCAGGCAGAAAGCATAGTGCTGCCAACAACAGCCTTGACTGCCTGAGACTCACCAGCATACAATATGAGACCTTCCCACCCCATGGGTGAGGCAGGAGGGAGGAAAAGGAGGGACACAACATTCAGTGAAATTACATATGAGACAAAGCACATTACACAAATGTACCAAGTATACAATTTTAAAAAATCAATAAAATCTAAATTAATACAGTTTATAATTAAAATATTAAGATTTAGAGAAGTACACTCTTACCATCAACATTATCAGGTCTGAAGTTGATCTTTATGTTGAAAGCCTTGTAGGCATTTTTAATGGTGGGCAGTGTGAGGTAAGACACAGGTTCCTGGGCAAAGTACGGCATCACTCTCTCTGAAAAATTACATCACAGTGAGACGCCAATAGTCCTGTAGTTGAAGGTGCCTCTGTGACGCACCATTCACTTCTCGCACTAACCATGGACTTCAAGTTTGGTGAAAGCTGCCACTTTGCCGTGCTCGTTTGAGGCGCTGCAGATGTATGTGCCGGAGTCCTCGTGGGTGACCTGAGGAACTGTCAGCACGTTGGCTTCCTGGAAGCACTTAGGAGGAAGTTCTCCTTCCGACTTGAAAAAGGAAAGTAAGGGAAAAAAATGCAGAAGGGCTACAATCCAACGGGTAAGCAAACAGCTGTGATTTAGTGTAGAAGGAAGCTCTTAAAATATTTTAGCTATCATCTACAAGAATCAAAACAGGATGCTGAGTTGCCATCACACCTAATGCAGCTTCTCTTCTGGTTTTTGTGCCATTATAAACAATTTTCAACCATTCAATCATGGCTATGGACAAGCCCATCCATCCATTTGGATCTATGTTTTACTCTCCAGAGGAAAAAATGGATGTGAATACAATAGCTTAAATCCCTAATGTTACATTTTTGGTCTAGTTTCAAGTAAATTTTCAGCAAGATATAGGAGTTTGTTTAAAGGCAATAATTCCTTCACATTGATGAAAACATGCTAGTTATAACTAAGTTAAATAAACTGTGAGTGGAACTGGTACTTTTACATCAATAGTAAGAAATTACTAATGTAAAACAAGCTCTTATATCTTGCTGAAAAGTTACTTGTAAATTAGTTTTGTCTTAACTCATGTGTACTGAGACATTATCACCAGAAACTAGACCAAAAATACTTGGCAAGATTTTATGTTTTTGCAGTTTGAGTTCCAGTTTTTTCTTCCAACTGTTGCCTTTTATGTCCAGAGCGTTCAAAGTGGGAACCGGGGGCCATTTGAGGTCACTGAACTGATTTTATGCGGCCCACCCCAACCACAATTCAAGAATAAATTCAAATAATTAGGACAAAATGACAAATTTTAAATTAAAATCTACTTACTGATTGCTTTTCATTTAGCAAATAAATTTAAATAGTTTAATTAAAATAGTTCATGCCTAGTTTTAGGTTAAAAAAAAGAGAAAAAAGAAACATTTTGGGTAATTTTAGTTTTTAGATCATACTCTATAGAAGGTCAGACACAGCACACTCTACACTGTAAAAACTGTTAAATGCCAGAAATAAATGTTTCCCTGTTATAACAAGACAAGTTAAAAATAAACTGTTAAGTCCCAAAACAGTTCAAATAAAGTTGTGGCAACAAGAAATGGTGGGTAGCATTAGTTACCTTTGTCCATTTGATATCAGGGACTGGATATCCTGAAGCTAAGCAGGGCATGACTGCATCAGACCCAACGGTCACCTCCTTTGTTTCTGGCAGTGCAGAAATTTGCGGAAGAGCTGAGAAAACAGACCAATGATTAAACTGTGATTATAGTACTGATTGTACAGGATTCCTGCAGGCTTCACCAACTCATATTTATGACTTCTTAAGACCTTTTAAGACCATTATGAATAAGATCTAAGACTTATATCACAACAGAAATGTACAAAGCAATACGTTTTTTCAGAAGAACAAAACTGTGAACTTTCTGAAGTCTTTTAGCTAACTAGCTGTTTTGCGTTGTTTTTGTGAGTGGTATCAAACCAGCTGTTGATAAATTTATACTTTCCCATGATATATGCAAAAAGTTAGATAGAAAGCTAGCAGGTATTAGCAGCTTGCTACAGATAGCCTTAAAAACTTTGAGGAACAGAATGTATTAGTGAGGATTTCTATGTGCAACTCAATCATTTGTCTGATATAAAAGCCGCACAACATAGTCACGACAAAATTTAAGACCTGTGATTAATGTATTTAAGTCCGACTTACATTCTCTTGAAACAATCAAAGACATTTTAAGGCCTTAATTTTGGATGAATGAATTCAAGACTTATTATGGATGAGTGGAACCCTGAATACATAAGAACCTGAATTGTAAGAATAATTTATAAATAAATGCATATATTCATGGACGTTTCTATGATAAAAAGATTGTTTATTATTACTCACACTGGACGTTGAGCAGCACTTGAGACTGAACTGAGCCTACGTCGTTGGTGGCTGTGCAGCGGTAATGGCCGGCGTCTGCCTCGGTCACCTGACTGATCCTCAGCATGCCGTCCTTCACCATGATGTGAGATGGAAGTGGGCCTCCAACTTTACTCCACCTGACTGTGGGCTCTGGATCACCCACAGCATGGCACTCAAACTCCACAGCGTTCCCAATCATCACGGTCTGCATTGAGGTTCGTACATTAATCATCACCTTTGGCAGAGCTGTGGAAAAGAAGAGAAATGTGAACAAAATAAATAAAGCAAATGGAGCTGTGCAGATATTTACGTATATGGGAAAACTTTGTCTTTAAAGTTTTGAGCTATTCCAGATAGCTTCTTCTTATCTGAGCTATTTCTGTAAACAGAACCTTGAAGGCAAATATTGTTCATTGACTTTATAAACAGCAGCATGTTTCAAACCTTGAATGGTTAGTCTTGCAGTGTCCTGTGCTTGACCATATGCACTGGTTGCTCTGCAGATGTAAACACCTTCATTGCCCTGCTCCAAGTTTTCAATTCTGCAAGGAGAAGTTGCATTTCAGATAGCCACTTAAAAAACTACACCTTATGTGCTTTTCCTGCAAGAAATTTTTAATTTTGCCCAGTTACAGCCACAAACTCCAAGAAATTTCATTGATATTTTATTACAAAGTAGAACACAGATGTGAAGTAGAAGATGTATTATTATAATTTTAACATTAAACAGTAAATATCTCAAAAGTAGCATGGACTTCTGTTTCACCATGACACCCCTAAATAAAAACCAGTACACCCCTTTAAAACAGCATTTCCATGGTAATGACAGCATCCTTTTGTGAGTTCGCTTTCCTTCTGGAATCAAACTTTGATTTTGGAAAGATGGATGGCGCTAAAGACATGAAAAACCTGAAAGCAAATTGGTTAGTCTCAAAAGAGGTGAAACTGGAATGAAGGTTAACCCTCCAGCAAGACAACAACCCTAAACTTACCACCAGGGCTAAAACAGAACAGATTGAATCAAATTATGCTTCTGTACTGCAAAGTATTCATTTATAGAAACTGAATAGCAGGTATATTAACTCATATAAATCAACTCTTCTTACATTTTTATTTGTAAATAATGTGTGAAACCCATGAATGAGTTTCCTTCCTTTGGCATTTATGTGTTATTTTTTCTTGGTTTATCACAGAAAATACTAATAAAATAAATTGTAGTTGTAACAGGACAAAATGTAAATATGTTTATTTGGAATATTTTTGTATTTTTAAATGAATAATGACATGTGATCAACTGAGAAGACGAAACATGCTATACGGTGTTGGTATGGCCACCTTTAGTTTAACTTCTGCCTTATCAGCTAAAGGAGAATCAGTCACCTGAGAACACCGTCCTTTATGTCGTGGTTTGAAGGCAAGGCTCCTCCTTCCTTCAACCATTCAATCTTGGTATGAACTCCTCCAGCTGCAGAGCAGGTGAACTCCACAGCACTGCCCTGAGCTTTCACCTCAACCTGGGGGGAAACGCGCACCGCCAGCGGTGCTGCAAGGGGAAAAGACACAGACAAGAGTGGAATCGGCTGTTTAATTCAGATTGTTGATATAAATCAATCCTGCATTGGAATGAGCAGCAACTTACATCTGACTGTGACTTTAGCAACTACTTCGCTGTTGCCAGCTCTGTTGCTGGCCACACACTTGTAGCTCCCAGCATCCTCGGAAGTGGCCAGGCTGATCTGCAGATCGCCTTCGGTGGTCTGAGCTCTGGAAGTCAGGACGCCATCCAGTTTGGTCCACGTGTAGGTCAAGGGAGGAGTACCATGGGCCAGGCATTGCAACCTGATCACCTCTCCAATCCGCACAGCCACGTCATCGGGCACCGAAGTGGCATAAGGAGGAGCTGCAAAGTCAGAAAAAGAAAAGAAACATTAAAAAAGTTTGAAATCCATTGATTATCAATATGCTGATAATATACTTCTAAAGCTAAAAACACATTCAGGGCATTCAGAGAGCCAACACTTAGCATAGCATGTCACTTTTAACTGATGCTTCATTGTATTTTATTTAATATGTTGTTACTCTTTTCATGTTATGAAATCAATTTGCACTAAAGTAAATCTGAGTCACAAGAAAGCACAAACATCTTCTAAAAGAAAACCTATTTATTTGTCAAATAGAGCTTATTACAGGTGAGCACAACTTTATTAGATGCTGTTAATTCAGCAAACATGAAACTCCATTAATGTGTGAAAAGTTTTTCTTTGTATAGCCCCATATTATCCTGTCACTTCCTACCTTCCACCTCAGGCGGTTTATTTTAGGTTTTTCATTGATCAAGGAAAATCCACTAGTGCATCATTTGAAGTAGAATATACCCCAAAATTAAATTTTTAGACAATTAAAATTAATTTACCTGACTCTTTTATTTGATATTTTAACTTTGAAAAGATAATAAAATATTTCTAAGTAAAAAAAGATGCACAAAAGGCACTCACTGTCCACTTCTAGCATGATGGTGACTTCACTAGTTCCCATGTTGTTTGTGGCGCTGCAGATGTATTCTCCAGAGTCTTGTCGACCGACAGATTGCAGCACCAAGCTGTTGTTTACCACCTTGTGCCTCCAAGGTAAAGTGGAGCGCAGTTTGGACCATAAAATCACCGGAGAGGGAAATCCTACAAAACATGAATGCAGAAAACTAAAAAAAGATTTTACATAAACTAAAATATATATTTTGTTTATTTTATTTCACAACTAAAAGCTGAAATTATACACATAACACATTTAAAAATTTGGGTTTCTGTTACCGTAGGCATCACAGCGCAGAGTCGCGGTCTGTCCCTCCACCACGACCATGAGCGGCTCAGGAACCAAGGCCCTCGGCGCTGAGGGCATTTGAGATCCTCCCTCTATGATCACTTCTACTCTGGTCTCAGTAGTTCCCTCAGTGTTACGAGCCACACAGACATACGTCCCACTGTCTTCTGGACGGGCAACAAGAATCTACAACATCAAAACAAAAGTGGTGAAACTACACTACATAAACTGAACAGAAGAGTCTGAGAGTTTGCTGATTGGTGGAAAGCTGGATGTGTAAAGAGCAGCACAGAACAGGAACCAGAGGCCCTGTTAAAGACCAAGCTTATTCGAAATGCATTGATCAGCATTGATTTCATACTAGTTCATCCACCAGATGAACTAGTAGAATAAAGTCATTTAAAATGCTTTGAGTAACTGTACCTGCATGACTGCATTGGAGTCCATGGGTACAGGACTGGCCAGGGTGGTCTTCCGGTTGTTAACCAGTCTGTGCCATGACACTGAAGGGCGGGGTTCTCCTGAAGCTTGGCACTCCAGGTTAATGGGCTCGCCCACCCTGACCCGAAGAGGCCCAACAGGGGTAACAATGGCCCGAGGAGACTCTGACGGTACAAATATACAGTATTTGGCCACTGGAGGGAACCCTTCCATTAAGAACACGACTGAAATATTACCTTTAACAAGCAAAGACACTATGGTTTGAGTGATGCCAAACGGATTGCTCGCCACACAGCGGTAGGCTCCGTGGTTTATTGGGCGAGCGTTGACGATGGTGATAACGGAGCCATCAGAGTTAACTCGGACGTTATCTACAGAGAACAGACGGAAACCAAACATCACACAGGAGACAGCACAGGCTGGAAACACACCAGGAATCCAAAAAGGCGGCATTTAGAGATGATTGTGGGCATAAACGGTATGCCCACAATTTTCACAACATTGGTTGAGTTCACTCAGGTTGTGTTCATTTGTTCCTGCACAGCTACACAGCTCTCTGAAGATTTCAGCGCTGCATTTTAATTTCAGTTAGGCTAAGGTTTGTACTTTAATTAGGCCATCGCAGTACCTTGATATGCTATTTTTAGTGGATTATCAAAAAAAGCAATAAGACAGCTCCAGCTTCTCCAGAATGCCGCTGCAAGAGACCTTACTAAAACAAAAAGAGATCAGCATATCAGTCCAGTTCTAAGATCCCTGCACTGGATGCCTGTTGCTCAAAGAATAGAATTTTAAATCTCCTTAATAGTTTACAAAGCACTTCATAATAGAAACCCAGACTGCATTTCTGATCTTCTTCAAC
The DNA here is from genome assembly GCA_903066825.1 of Alfaro cultratus. NCBI lineage: Eukaryota > Metazoa > Chordata > Actinopteri > Cyprinodontiformes > Poeciliidae > Alfaro > Alfaro cultratus. The sequence goes on from CAEFZX010010576.1 coordinate 9,084, forward strand.
CCTATATACCACTCAGATCTTTAAGATCATCAGGATCAAACCTACTAACTATTCAGAGAGTCAGAACTAAACATGGTGAAGCAGCTTTTAGTTTTTATGCTCCAGTGCTCTGGAATAAGCTTCCTGCTCATTGTAAGACTCCCCCTACCTTGAGTTTATTTAAAACAAGGTTAAAAACCTTCTTATTTAAAATTGTCTGTTCTTACATTTTTTAAATTCTATTCTTTCACTATATTTAAAATTTGTAATGTTTACTGTGTCTATTTTTAATCTGCTTGATTTTTTTTATTACTATGTTCTTGTATGTTTAACGCTCTTGTACAAGCACTTTGAATTGTCTTTGGCTGAAAGGTGCTATATAAGTAAAGTTGCTTTGCCTTCCCTTGATTCTTATCTTTTTAGCCAATTTCTTGTAGATTTGCTGCTTTGACGTCTCAGTTTCCTCTTCACCTAACAAAGAGATGACCTCACATTTGACTCCAGAATATTTCAAAATTCAGAAATGGCTAGTGGGTTTGATGAACGCCCAGTGAAGTGTCCAGGTTACTGCAAAACAACCTCACATCCAGAGTCTTTTACTGCAGAAGTCATTTTGCAACCGGAGGGTTGTAGGTTCAGTTTAAAGGACTGTGTTGAGCACAAATAAGTGCTGTGTAGGAGGTATTCAACATATTTTCACATTGATGTAATTTAGCAATATATAGATAAAAACCTACAACCTTATTTATCTAAAGCACACAACTGTTATCTTTAACATTATATTTATGTGTCCGTCTAAAGTTTTGAGGGCCACATACAAATTTAATGTGGGCTAGATTTGGCCCCTGGACCTTAAGTTTGATATGTTCACTAAAAATAAAGGCTGGAAACAGCTCTTGATTCTCTAAGGTCACTGCTAATGTCTTCCCTTTGTGGCATTGTGTTAGCACACGTCTGTTTGCTCCAGTTACCTGCTAACTCTCCTGCTTTTATGGAGCGGGCCACACATGTTTATCATCATTAACTCAAGTGAATTTGATTATCAGCATCTGGTTGCAATATTTCAAAAATCAAAGAGGGTGGACTTTATCCACACACAGTTTTTCCATCTTGGCTTCTTTATTGTTTAATAAATACTGACAGTTTGAAATCTGTTGTGTATTTTTACGTATTTTACACAACTTTAAAATCGGCTACGGACCAGATCCTTTTTTACGATGACCTGACAAGAAAACCTTGAATTGAAAGAGAGCGTACTTTCATTGACCTGGTCTGTTCTTTTCCAGCAGCGTGGGCTCGGTTGTTACCTGGCAGAGGCCGGTTGTTGGCAAGTTTCCACTCCAGCCTGACCGACTGGGCTCCACTGTACACCTGGCATCTGAAGCTGGCTGACTCCCCGACACGCACTGCAGAGCTGTGGGGCTCAACGCCGATGATGGGACCCTGTAGGCCTGCAGCAGAAACCAACAGTTTGGAATCTGGATCATTTTTAATTAAACAAACCTCCCTTGATATAAAGGCAGCGGGGTTTTTTTTTTTTTTTTCCCTGAGAAATAAATCCCATGTTGAGCGTGGCAACTGGCAGCTCCTTCAGGGAGTGAATGAGGATGAGATCATGGGACAGCAGCAAGGAAAATCACTCATTCCTGAGGTCACACAAGTGAGAAGAGGAAAAGAAGTGAGGATGTGTGAGCAACTCCCCGCAATCTAACTCTCTGACCTTAAATCGACTTTCCCTGCTGCTCACTGATTTTGCCTTGTGTAATATTCCAGATAGAAAGGTCTGTTGGGTTTATTGAAACTGTCTCGCTTCAAGTATAGCTAAGTGTAGTTACATTAAACACTTAGAGAAGATCAAAAAGCCCCTACCCGCCTGAGAAGCAGGAGAATAAATGTATGCCCTGCAGGAAAAACTCAAGTGTTAAACATCCTTACGTGAAGAAGATGAAGTGACAGAGACGGAGACAGAGGCTTGATGGACCGGGCCTGAGCTCCCTGCTCCCTGTACCCGACAGATGTACTCTCCCGAGTCCTCTGAAGTGGCAGAAAGGATACGAAGCTGATTGCCAACAACCTGCAGATGGAAAACGGACAAAATGTAAAATTTTACCTTGGAAAAAATGCAATTCATTGAAATATTTGTGCATTTTCGAAAAGGCTAATTTATTATTGGCTATAGCTGTTATTGAAATTGTTTTAAGATTTCACTGTTAGCCTGCATGAGATGTTGCAAATGAGAAATATTGCAAACTGATGCAGTGCATAAAAAGAACTTAACAACTTATATAAATAGTCTTGTTTTTTTTTTTAAAGCATGTGAACTTCTGTTTATGAGCGTTTCACCACTGGAAATAAAGAAACCACAAACCAGTGCCAAATTCTCCAATCTGACTAAGCTTTTGTGGGAGGTGCTGGATCAACAAGTCTGACCCAAAGTAAAGGGTCTACCATTAAGATCTTGCTACCACATACCACAAGACCCCATTAGTGGCCGTTGCACATCTCATTTTCTGCAGGTCAAAGCCCTTTTAGCACCAAGGGGGGGAACAACCAAACATTTCAAAGCAACACCTACTGTAGATGTTCAATTATGTGTGTGGTTGCCTGTGTATTTTGTTAAAATATACATTGATATATTGCCTGATATATGAATTTGTTGGGGTGCATTGTTGCTTTACTTGGTGTATTTTTATTTATTTATATATTATTGAATGCCTGTAGCTCAGTGTGGTGCATAGTTTTTGCATTGTCCTGAACAACATGTGTATTTTTCAGATATAGTCGACATCTATTTAAGGCCCTGACTGAAACCCCACAGCACACCACTGCATCTAGATATCACTGAAATAAAAAATTAGATAAGATTATTATATGAAGAAACATTTTTTGGGGGGGAGGGGAGGGCAAAATCACATATAATTTTTTGTTCCTCACAAATAAAAACATTTGAGAATGAATGATAAGATACTTGACTAAACAGCAAAGTCTGCTGGGCTACAAGTTGAAAACAAGATTGTGCATGTAAGGCATATTTAGGCAAATTAAAGTGCAGATATTTATGTGAAAACCTGATGGTTGGCAGAGAAGTGTCCGCTGGCTCTCGTCCAGGTGACTCTGGGAGGAGGATTTCCAGGAGGAAAGCAGTTCAGTTCCAGAGTCTGACCCTCTTGGACATCAGCGATAGACGGCTGGATGGTGACCACAGAAAAGGAATGCTCTGCTGCTTGAACAAAAACAAGAAAATTAACCAATCTGACGGACAGAAATAGCCATATAAAAACATTGTTGATGATGTTACATGTTTGAAAAATGTAACGTAACCACTAAGAGGATGACAGAATGAATCTGAAGTCATCTCACCTCTGAGAACAGTGACCCGAATGGGAGCGCTGTTTGAACCAACACTGTTGCTACCAACGCACATGTAAGTGCCAGCATCAGAGAGTTTAATGTTAGGGATGAAGAGAGTGCCAATGTCGGTGCGGTCCGTTTGGGCCTGAGAGGAAAAAAACATAGCAGGTTGAAAAACAAATATTTAAGGGTTTTTGTGTCTTGACAGAAAGTGAAGCACTCACCTTCCCGGTCTCTGGATACAAAACAAATATAACATTGCCAACAAGGTGACATAACCACTACTAGCGACACAAAATGCACTATGGTGCAGACTTTTCAGACAGGACAAAAGCTGTTATTGCAACAGTTGGATCATTGTTTGTGATTTCAGTGTCATTGGCCAGAGTGACAAAAGGATTTGATAAAGCCTGGCCATTATTTACACAGTGATCGGTGAGGTTAGAGCAGTTACTTTGTGATGGTAAGAATCAAATTTAACAGAGATGCACTGAGAAATTGACTTGTGACTGTAGTCAGATGATTTTCAACTCATAATCCTTTTCTTATCAGTGAATGTACAAAAACTGAGAAACTGTAAACTTCTAGCAACTGCAACACTCTTCTGTGTGGAAGTTATTAAAAGAAGAAGACTCAAACTTAGCTATTTATAGTTTCAGTAATGTATTTAAATACCAAGTCAGAGAAAATATAAGATATGTTTAAAAGGAAACTGTATTTTCTGTGACATGTGACAAGCCATAGAAAACTGTAATGTTAGCAGTTTAGCAAAATGGCTGAAAGTATACAGCAAAGTTGCTGTTGTTTCATCTCATGAGCTTTAATTCACTCTGTCATAGAACATTGAGGGTTTTTTAATGCTTTAAGTGTTTTGCAAATCTAACATTGAAGTCAAGGTCTGCATCTCCTGTGCAGATCTTACCGGTACAGAAAAGTTGCAAGTTAGAAGTTGCAACTTTACAGATTTCCAGGAAGAGATCAAAAAGACATCCTAAATTTGATCCAAAGCATCAAACAAGTTCTTTAAGACAAATTAAAAATTAGCCACAAAACTCTGATCAGTGCATCTCTGTAATTAATTGTTTATTCTATAATGTATACATCTATGATTGATACTTATTTTAAAAAATGAAGGAATTAGGAGGGACAGTTGATTATTCAAGGTGAACTCTGAATCAAAGGTTAGTTAACATTACGGAACAGGTTGTGGCAATGAAATCCCAGCAGCAGGTGGAAATATTTGGGATCAAAGAACAAAAAAATTGAACCAGGTCCATTGACTGTATTAACTTTCTAAACTAAAGAACAAATGCACCTGTTTTGAACTCCTGCACTCCAAGTCAGTGGCTGCAGTTAATTTTTTATGAAGCTTTGATCACATCAGAGTGGAAAGGATTCAGCAGGGTCACAGTCTGGGGACGGATTACTGTACTGTGGGAGGGGGGCCGATGTCGTGGCATCCGTGAACACAGCTGCTTAGCTGCAGCTAAATCAACCGTGAGGGTCGCTAAACCAAGCAGTGTTCGAGGCGGGTCGTGCCTCAATGTGCGTCTGAACCCATTGACGAGTTTTCAAAGCAAGCCGTTTGCTAGAGCATACAGAATTTCTGCGTGGTCGCACGGCACCGCCCAGCCCGGCTTCCCCATGGGAAAGGGTGACACAACACCGTCGCTCTCTGAGGCAGAACTAAATGGGCCTTGTTCAGCAAAGAAGGGCCACACTGAACCCAGAACAGCACAAACCCGTTTGGGGCTGGAGCTTCGCACAGACTTGTATCTCAAAATACAAGTCCTTGCACAAAATATTAGTACTACTTGACCGTTTTCACATTTTGTTACCTTCCATTTATAAACTTCATTGTATTTCATTGGAATATAATGTGAGAGTAGTTCAAATTTGTGAGAAAGGAGACAATCTAGTTAAGTCCAATTTTGCAATTTTCCACAAGCCAGGTAGGAGGTAAGCCAAACATGAAGAAGAAGCTGCTTTAATGTCAGACAAGACAAGAATTGACTTTTGTTTGCCTATACAAAATATTATGAGTTGTGCAAAACTAGCATCATCATGGTAGCAAACCAGATTCTCATGTCTTTAGAAAAAAGACTTGAGAGCAGAGAAGAGGTTTATCTCCTAGTGCAGGCGTCCTCAGACATCCCATAACAGCTCCTAATAACTTTGGATAAACATTAAAAGGAACCAGTTAATGTTTTTAATTACAAATATAATAACAAATGCAGATTTTTAAAAGTTGTTCAATTTTAGAATGACACTAAAAGTATGTTCTTAGTTCTGTTTCCTTGGAAGGAATCTATATGCCTTTTCAAAGTGGCAACATTATGTATTTTCCAGGCATATAGTTGCATTTTATAGCACAATGAAGTAACTATGCTAACTTCAGTAGTGATAACAATGAAAATATGTCTCAAAAGTAATTTGACATTGTAATTTAACGCCTGGAAATTGGGCCTCTGTCTGCTCTTTCTGAAACTCTGGCTTCAGGAAGTTATCACAACATTGCTCCTCTTTTAACCCTTTAGCAACAATTTTAATCAGCATTGCACTGAGAAGAAAAACATTATTTCACTAGATGCTGCTGGCTAGTCTAAAGGAGCTGAGTGGGGGAGTCACAAGGGAGGACTGCTCAGTGAAGGGGAAGCCCAGAAGCGTCGAAACTGCAGCTCTGAGGAGGAGCTATGATGTTGCACAGCTGATTGGTTGTCATAGGAAATTAAAGGACTTTTCAAACATGCGTGAAAGAATCAAAGTAACACTCCAGATATGTGTTTGAGGGAATTAGACTATAACATAATCTAAAGCTCAAAAAAGTCAATTCTACATAATATTTCCCCTTTAAAGAAATGTCCATCCTCTTTTACCTTTATTTTAAATCCTAAAAAAAGAAAAAGAAAAACACTGGTTCTCTGAAAATTAGAAGAGATTTCTTAAATTAGATAATTAGCTAAAAAGTTTTTTTTTCTTCAAAAAGTCATGTGACAAAGTTATCTTTGGCTGGCTTGAGAACAAAATGTCTCCTTGGGATGTAAAAGTTTCAGATTCCTGTGCTAATAGATAATCAATCATAAACATCCAGCTAAAGCTGTGGGATGTGACTTTGGGCTGTTCTATCATGTTAAATACTAAAAAAAAAAAAGAGAGAGAAAAAATACAATGAAGTTTGTGGCTGTCACGTGTCAAAATATTATGAAAACCTTTGTGAGGCACTGCACCTAAACTTCCTATCTGCATACTTAGTGCTGTTAATACATTTAGTGGAATGATGGGGTTTATTTGGGAGCTGGAAGCCCAATGTGAGGGATGATTTCATGACAGCACAAAACGAGACACTATGAAACACCTATATGAATAAAACGCTACACAGAAACAGGGACTGCATGCAGGATGTTCAACAGACCCAGCTTGTTGGTTTAAACGTTTGACACCAGCTAAACATGGACTGAACGTGAGCAGCTGTGGGACATTACCACAAATTTACAGAGCGTGAATCAAGGACATGGTTTGGTCATGCACTTAGTTGACGTGATGTAAGGAAGAGGTCAGTGGAAGACAATAGTTTTGAACTATGAGACGGGGACAGACACGCAGACAAATGGACAGACCTGCAGCTCCTCAATACGTCTGTGTAACACATCGAGACTGTTGCTTTTAAACTGATGGAAACCATGAGAGGGAATGGCCTGAGCAAACGGCAGAACAGGGCAGGAGGGGGGCAAACAAGAAGGGAGGGAGGGGAAAATAAAGGTCAGTGGTCAACATGCTGAAGAGTCGGATGAAATACCATCGGCACTGGACAAACCCTGAGGTGTAAGTGGAGATACAACACAGGTGAATGTAAATGCAGAAACATTACATTTTACAAGCACTTTACTCCATTGGGATAACATTCAAGCTTTGATTATGGTTCCAGATTTTATCGTCCACAGTCGGCACCAGATGTCTCACCTCTGGGGGGAGCTGTCCTCCGTTTTTCAGCCAGGTGAGCTTTGGGGTGGGCGAACCTGTTGCTCTGCAGTATAACCTCAAGGGTTCCCCTTCACGGATGTCGACATTTTGAGGACTGACTTGGACTTGGGGCTGAGTGCCAATACCACTGGGTGTGTTTCCTAAATGACAGCCACAACAATCATCACAGAAGACGTTTTTTTGTCTTTTAGAAAATATCTGGACATTTCCACACAAAGTGCCTTACAAAAGCATCAACCATGGAAACTTAAGTTGTAGAACCACACAAAGCAGCATTATAGTAAAGTGGAAGAGAAATTACACAATGTTTACTATAAAAAAATAATAATTTAAAGTCTGAAACATGCGTTGTTACAAAAGCATGAATTTGCTCGGATGACTTTAGAGAGTCAGCGATAACTTCAAGTCTAGATCAGTGCAAGGAAATAATATCCCACCAACCAATAATTTTAATTTGCACAACTGCAAGAAGGCTGAGATAGTCTTCCAATACATGCATGTAATTGATTGATTTAAATCAACATATATTTATGTATTAGAATGGTCTAGTCCAAGTTCTAATCTAAGTCCAACTGAGAATCTGGATTGAGTTGATGATCACATTTTTATTAAATATGAACAATTCTAAAGAGTTTGAAAACCTTTGATAACCATCGTACTTTCACCTTGTTGTTTAAGATAGGCAGCAGCCTTAAGTTAAATAATTTGATGTTTATGTAAGAAAACAAATGATTCACAAGTCAATCCCTCTCACTGACAAACTCTGAGCATACTTTGGACATGGAGGGAGGCCCGTGCTGTGTGCTCGCCGTGAGTGTTCAGGGCCTTGCAGGTGTACTCCCCTTCATCAGCCGGATCCACAGCTGGGATTGTGAGGATGCCGTTTCTTATCACAGCTCTTGGACTCACCCTGTATCCTGGACCACCTGTAAAGATTTAATAATCAAATGCTGTCTTTCCCTAGACAAAAAGAAGAATTAACATCCAAACAATCCCTAAACTGGTCTTACCGATCCATTCTATAGCTGGTGTTGGGTTTCCAGTCACGGTGCAGCGAAGTTCTGCCCGCTGACCCTGCCGGACGTTTAGTACCGAGGGGGTGATGGTTGCGATGGGTTGGGCCCCCTCCGCAGCTACAGAAGGATATGAGGCAATGAAACAGCTCTGATGCAGAGACATGTTAACTGGAAGTAAATCCTGATAATACAGACTGGTTTCAGGGTAGAAGTAAAGTTGAACAGTAGGGACAGGGGAATCCTGTTAAATTGGAAGTCACTTTGAGCTTTGGGATGTGATCTTTCAGAAAGACAGAGCTGTGACTCCCACCCTTAAAGATGGCAGTCTGAGAGAATCTTCTGTAGACAAAACAGATGTGTGAGGCACTCCTTGGCATTGCTTCTTGGCATTTCTCTCTGAAAGAGCTTGGCTCACTTCTGTCCACTTCAATATTTGGCGTGGACAGTGCTTAATAAAGACCTCTTTCAGTTCAGAGGGAGCTGTCTAAGTAGGCTGAAAACCTGTCAGAGTCTCTGTGAAGCTTTGATTGTTTGACCCTGATGGCAAGCAAAATCCAGATTAAAAGCAAGGTTTTAGTTTCTGTCTCTGTAGGGAATAATAAGTAGTTATGGACAATAGAACATTTTCATTGTTCCTGATGTAATATTGTAACATTAAAACTCTGGATCTTACAGCGTAATTAATATTCTGATATTCTGGAGATGCTTTAACAATCTACTTGTTTATGAGAGGTGACAAAATCAACATTGATCATTGTTCTGCCTAGCTAGAAGAAACTGGGACTTGCAGTAATTACACCACAAGGGAACAGAAAGTCTACGTCAATTAGAAGTTCCTAGAAACTCTTGTAAACCTAAAGTAAATTGTAAATGGTTGTTTACAGCCTGTGTTGCACTCTCATCGTTCTTCTGCTTGGTGCAATTTACTTTGTTTTATGCTTTTACTACGGTTTACCATCAGGATACATAATTATTTATTTAAGCATTTAAAATACTTAAGGTGAGTTATTTAAGGTACCTTTTGCCATACACAAGACCAGTGAAGACCAGTCTGAAAAACACATTCAAGAATGATGCAAAGAAATTGCAATGGGATGTAATGAGCACAGATATGATGTTTGAAGCCCAGAGGACAGCATGTTTCCTTGAAAGATAGGAGGTGATACGAAGAGAGAGGAGTCAAAGATCAAGAAATGTGATTTTATTTGGAAAAAAAAAAGTCCAAGAGCCCATAAAATTTGACAGTTCCCCAAAAATAGCCTAATGTGATCTTTCAGAAAGACGGAAAAAAGAGTTGACATTCGTGAGGAGATGCCCATAAAATGAACATGCACTTTTTCCTGCAGTGATGGACCACAATGAACCCAAAGAGGGAGATGGTGACAAGTAATGCTCATGTACAATTAGGTTTGACGCTACATAACCACAAAAGTTAATTTTAACGAGTCACAGGCTGGTATATTGGACAACATGGGAGCTCCAGACTTGAGCACAGTTTCATCTGGTTTCTGGACCTCAAGATCAGCTGATTGTACATGGGCATCAGTAGGCCACACATGTCTCCATGCTGTGGAAGATGAGAGCATGCATGACAAATAGAGGGAGAGTTGGGTCCGACCAGTGAGGAAACATCGGAGACTTACGCTTTCTGTGTCCTTCAAACATTTCATAGGCTGTGTAAAACATCTGAGTCTGTGAGGCCTCTGGAGACGGAGGGAGGGAGGGGGACAAGTAAACTGACAGGTCAGCTCTTCAAATCAACAGCAGTTTACTGTACCTCCAGTTTACTGTACATCCTTCTCCACACGTGGGCTGCTGTGATTTATGTTGAGTTGGGCCCAATAAAACACCACACACATGTTAAAATGTACTTAAATCATGAACCTTTTGGCACAGCTTTGATTCAAGTGTTTTAAAACTATTAGCAACAGCCATTTGACACTTATTGACATTATTGCTGCCATTTTTTTTGTTTCTGACGTTTTTATTCATGTGACGAACCCTTGGGTCAATACTTCTGTGTTCAGTTGAGTTTTCTTCCTATAAAAAGTCATTGACATTATTGCTACCATTAGTTTTATGGATTTTTGAGCATACCTGGCTCAGGGTTTCAACATTCAGCCATGTGTGACTTCTAAGTGAAGTTATTGATGGAGATATAGCAGCCATTACATTTGCTTTTGTGTAGTCTTGGTTTTTGTAATTTTTTTTACCATGGAAAGTACTCCTAGCATAGTTTTCCTGTGCTTAGCTGTGTCTCTTGCCAAGCTCAGTTACTGTCATTACTATGCCTACTTTCTCTGTCTTTCTTTCCCAGAGAAAGTTCACCTGGCTCAGTGCTTCTGCGGCATAGTAATTTTTTAGTTATATCTTTTTCCCTTAACAGAGCCATAGATGGAGCTAATGCTGTTACTAACTTTTCATTTCCTCTCTTTAATGTAGAAAGTAAATCTGGCTCAGGATTTCTGTGTTAAACTTCTTGTCACATTTGAACAATTATTGATGGACCAATTGCTGTCATTACCTTGGAGTAGTCTTTTAAATCCTTCTTCTGCTTTTCTTCTACTTACGGAAAAGACGCCTGCTCCATTCTTTCTGCATTAAGCTGTGCTTTTTTACCTTAATAAAGTCATTGGCAGAACTACTGATGCCATTAGCTCCATGTCTCTCTATTTAATTTATTATAGAAAGTATGCCTAGCTCAGTCATTTTGTGTTTAACTGTGTTGGAGTTGCTGGACAAGTAGCCAATTGATGGAGCTATTTGTGGAATTAAATCTAAGCAGTCTTTCTTTTAATTCCATGTAGAAAGTAATCCCGAAATGATGTGATGAGCTTGGCTCTCTGTGTAATCAAATTATTTGATTTGGATTAAATTGGACAGCATGTAGCTGATTCAAACATTCGATAAAACTGGAGAGAAATCATAATTGTCAACCACTCTGGACTCTAATTAAGACCTGCTTGTGGTATATAAGTACCTATTCATCTTGTCGATATAATGTGTTCAGAGTGATGCCCGTCAAACCCAGTTTGATGGGTTTAGAGCTCATGTTTAACTGACAAATATCAGAATTAGTGTGTTGCAGACATGATTAGATTATAGACAAAATATTTAAGCATAAAACATTTTTACCCAATAAAAATGTGTCAGTTTGCTCTACATAAAAACGCAAAAACATACACATACACTTGCTGTGGAAGCTGTGTATCAACAAAAGAAGAACAGCTCCATATTAGTCATGCAGGTTAGTAGGAAAAAGCAGTTGTAAACAATAAAAAAGTATTTCATCTCAACTAAACCAAGACATACAGCTTGTGGTTTTCATGAAGAAAACTGTTAAAAATGACAGGCCAATTCACAATTCAATTTAGTCTGTTATATTTTTAATCCATTACTTCTTTATCACAAAATGATTTCACAGTTAAGATAAATACACTAAAATATGATGTGTACATTTCATTTTTGTCATTTTAACAGAAACATATCTGCTATCATACAAATCAATGGGATTGAATACATAAAAAATGCCTAGTTTAACAATGTGGTTAAGAATGAGATGCGTGATATTTCTCGTGAAATATTTCCTTATAAATGAACTTAATGTAAACACAGAACATACAAGGCAAGTGAATGTACACAGACAATTTCTTAGCATAAAATAACTAAAAGCAAAGAAAATGATAGATTATCAGATTATGATTTCAGTCCTTTAAAACTAAACATTGACACGTAGATAAAAAAAAACATACAACTGCAGCTGAATATTAACAGAATACAGATTAAAATACTTTTATCCACTTTTTGTATCTAAAATAATGTTTTAGCTTTTAACATTGAATTTTGAAAAGAAACTTATTAACAGAACTGTTTTAAGTAAGTGAAAGTGCCTTGAAAAAATATTAATACCTTTAAACTCATACACTTTATTAGAATTAAAACCACAAATATCAGTCCATTTTTTAAAATTATTTTATGTGGCTGACCAACACAATGTAGCGTTTTTCAGTGAGGTGGAAGGAAAATTATGAATTGTTTTCAAAATGCTTTACCTGCAGATTAATTGGTTGGCCTGTTAAATAAAATACCATTAATATACTTTGAAATTTGTGGTTATAAAGTGACAAAATCAAAGGCTACGAATAATTTCTCAAGGCATTGCATCGCAGCAGTATAACAACTTCCTGGCTAATAGCACCAACATGTTCATTGACATTCATTTTCAGATAAAAATAACAAGTTACAAACAGGAGTTTGAGTGTAAAAGAAATACTGTAAATAACAGAACTATAAGAAATAAGACAAGAAAGCGCACATGTTTCTTCTGATTCCCGTCTTACTGCAGGTGAACTGAAGAAGTCCCAGGTGCACAGTTACTTATCCCTTCATGGCATTTGCATTTCGTCCCATCGTGGAACACCCCACTCAGGCAAGAGGAGCCCGGGATTAAAAACATACCCAAGAATCCAGCAACTGGCACAGTAGCACCAAGGCAAAGATCCATCAGCGATCAAGAAGTGACCAAACCACCACCGATTAATTCAACCCAAGTGAAAAATAAGAACCCGCCGTAGCTCCCAGCACAGAGTTGGCAGAAAGCTTTACTTACAAATCCGATATCCAGGAGGTTTGTTTTTCTGTTTCGTTGTTTGAGTGTACTTTGTATTTGACTACAAATGTTGCAGAAATGTAGCACATTATATATTTTAATTGTTCCCTAAGACTGAGTTCATACAGCAGGCAAAGCCACCCAGATCCGACTTATTTTCCTAAATGCAACCTATATGCAGCCTGAACGGCCCAGTTTGAATCTTTTCACCCCCGAAAGAATCTAATCTGTGCCACTTACATATGTGGTTCTAATTTGGATAGGTACCAGATTATTTTCAAAGCGTTTGCAGTCTGAACGGTCATGTCGCACTTTATCCGGCATTTATGTAATTGATGTGAGACATGCGACATAAATTTGCACCAGAAGAAACCGGACGTGGTAAATAAGGACATAAACAATGGCTGCAAATTATGATTCTGAATTTATGAAAGAAGTCTGTGTCACTAAAGTGAATCACATCACAATCTCACCACTCTGGTTCTGACTACACATCAAAACAGACCTCGCCACAGAAATTCCAGTGAGTGCTCCACATAAGGTCATTGAATGCTCCACATAAGGTCATTGAATGCTCCACATAAGGTCATTGAATGCTCCACATAAGGTCATTGCTATTAGCTGTGCTTTTTCCATCGGCTTCCTTCATGTTATGATCTTGTGACGATGCTGACGACTCTCATTTATGGATTAAAAGCGATCCATAAACTGCTCCATCCATTGTTACTTCCATAATGCGTGACATCAACACTTCTTCTGCGCATTAGAGTCACGTTGGGGTCGTGACCCGTTCACACAGAAGTCTCATTGTGGTCACGTTTCATTAGCAGTATAAACGACACAGCAAAAAAGAAAAAAATTGATTTTAGCAAAAAATTGGAATTGAGCATCAAAACCTGCTGTGTGAACGTTACCTAAACCCACAAGCTGTATTCTTTATGCAGTCCAGGAAACTCACGTCATATAAGACATAATAATAATAACATGCCAGTGAACATAGCTGGACTGGCAGTTTGCTAGTAAAACATGGCACTGGCAGTTTGCTAGTAAAACATGGCACATACTGTATATGCTGACAGCAGAAGCATTAGGAGTTAGACTTGCAAGCTTAATGTGCTGTAACCCAGTGATCAGCACTGATGTCGCACAATAACACACACTAAAACAGCCATGCATGCATCATTCTAAGCAGAAGAGAGGGGGGTTATATTTAATGAGAGACACTATAGGAGTCAAAGCTGGGGTGCAGAAGCAGGGATGAGGACGATGGGAAGTGGAATGCCATGCTGAAGGATCACAAACCTGGCACGTAGAGGGTGGCACTACTTTCATCCATGGCAAACATGTTGGAGCCCGTGCAAACGTAGACGCCCGCATCCTCAGGCTGGACGTTCTGAATCGTCAGGATGCCATTGAAGTCTGTGGCGCGGTTGGGAAGCTTCCTGTTGCCTTTCCTGGTCCACACCAGTGTGTAGGCCGGTGACTGCGAAGGGGAGACCAGAGAAGACACGGACATCACAGGAAGGAGGATGATGTCTCAAAAGACTGATGGACAAACCAAGGCATCTCTACGTGGACCGACCGGAAGCCTTAAAAGAGTCCCTCGTCAGTTATGTTGATACCAGATTTTTATTTTTCTTTAAAAAACAAATTAAACATTTAAATTTTTCCAGATTCACTATAATATAGATTAGTTGCAGAAATATCAGTCTACTGAAAAGCATATATATGATAGTATAGTATATTCATGTAACCCTTGGTGGGAAGTGTCTGATGGACAACTTTTAAGGTAGTTACCTTTCCCATGGTTGTGTGTATCATTGCATAGCATGTATTTATTAAGAATATATTTATTGGTGTCATGAAATATTAAAATTCTCTGTGTAATTAAAACTTTGAATTTTGATTAGATGTAAGCCGTGATCATTAAAATCAACACATATAAAGATAATGCCTGAAATATATCACTCTGTATAATAAATGGCTTTCACCTTTTGAACAATAACATTAAAACTTCATCATTAGAAAGTCTGAACTTATCAAAAACTTTTCTGTGTTCATCTTCCAGGATTTTTATACGTCATTTATCATTTTGAAGACAGGCAACTCTCTCACAGCTAAGGTTTTATGTCATATAAAATGTAAAACTGTGACTTATCCGATGAGTAGGCTGTGTGTAAACGTTGCAAATTCACTACCTCCTAAAGCCTTTGTTTAAATCAGTGATTAAAGATGCACTCACAGAGCCGCCAAGACTTCATTGTAGATTCCCATTTGACAAGTCAGCACTACAGTTTGCTTATAATGCTTGAATTACAATCCTATATCTGCCTCTCGGTGCCATCACAGAGTCTGATTATGTCTGCAGGAGATGCTATTTTAACCAAAATGGAACCCATTAGTGGTTTATACAAAGTTGCAAAGTCAATAATTTTAAATTCTATAAAATTGACTAATGGAGTTCTGAAATGATCGACTGTTTTTGACAAGACTTTTCTGCATTTAAGATGCCGTACCTGTGCAAATCTTACTAATAAGTCTCTGACTTGAAATGAAAGGTAAGCACCTTGACAATCACTACATGAAAAGTTGGAGAAACTCACGAACATTAATATCCGGACAGCACAGTTACCTTGCTCCTTGCAGTACAAATGAAGTTGACAGTGGAGCCGACCCTCACGGTCTGAGATTTAGGCTCCTCAACTGTAACCTCTATGGGTTTAGTTGGGCCACCTGAAGGAATACACAGCAGGTTACAATGATTGTTCAGAAAATAAAAGAACACTCAGTCCAAAAGTTCTGTGTTAAAAGGACATGGTTTGCATGACGTCTGATTTCTGTGAAGGTTAATTAAATGAACTGCAAATTGTTTAAATTAAAGTGGCACCTGCGACAATAATCTCAGCATGGCTCCTGTTGGAGCCACGCAGGTCTTGGCAGGTGCAGATGTAGATGCCAGCGTCACTCGACTGGACACTGGAGAAGTACAGCTCTGCTCCTGTGCACAGAAATAATAAGGGTACTGTTACAAGTTTTCATCACATGGACTTTTTTTTACAACTAACAAAATGTGCCAAACTAGAAATGTGCTTAAACTGGTATAAAGGTATACAGAGGTTTCAAACTGGTAACATGTTCTGCTTAGCTGTGCCTAAATTAAAAAGTCATTTAAAGAGCTGCCGTTGAAAGAGACGGAGGGATGACAGTTTGCGCTGGCTCCATGAATTCATAAAGTAGGGCAGTTCTGCCCCTCCTGCACCTGTTGCTGCACACTTTTGGTAAGCTGGTTAAAGCAAAGCTTGTACAGTTTTGGCATCCATCAAGAACAACCCATTTCACCCAAGATGTTTTAAAAATAACAAATCAGAAATGTTGTAGACACAATCATACTGTAAAACCACATAATTTTCTCCAGATTTATCATATCGTAACAATCTCTTTCCAGTTCAGTGATATCCAAACATTTTGCACCAATTCCCAAAATTGCACTCCATTAAACTCCATTAAATTTGCAAAAAATATATATTTCAAATAAAGTACAGGTGAACAAATTATTGTAGGTCCAAAAATGGTTGTCAGACTTTTGCCTTAAATAAAATAAATAAATAACATCTTCCTAACTTTTTGGGTCGAATTTTTTCTATTTTGTTCATCTGTGAAACATTTTAAGGCCTTTCCCATCAACAACAAAAAAAAATGGTCATGTTTAATGAAAAGCATGGCTAATAAAAGCAAATATTATGTGCTGTACCTAATGCTTTCCAAAAATATACACATTTATCTTTAAAAAGCCTAAAACATTATGAAAGGGTCCATCTGCATCAGCTCCTTTTGCTGGAGAGTGAAATTTAGACCACTGTTGAACTGCGGTCAGGAGCCATACACCATTATTTCAGCACCCGCGCCTTATGACAATCTTAAGTGAAAGTTGATATGGAGCCTGTTTCAAAGCTGCCTTCCCACACCTTGTCTGCGTCTGTCAGCGCTGCTGGAGATGGGCCGTCCATCCTGTCTGGACCAGAAGAAGTAGTGTGGAGGAGATCCAGAGACCTGACAGCGCAGTGTGACAGAGCTGCCCGGTGTGGCTACAAACCGCTCTGGATATACTTTCACCTCCAGATGGGCTGCTGTAAAATTCAACAGTAACAGTACACATTTAAAAAAATATATCCTTTAATATCCACTATTTTTCTAACTTCACCACACAGGGTTTGTTCAAGTGAATATCAGCATTTTGCATTACCGTCATTTGGGCGACACTTATTTCTGTCCTGTGGGTTGCCAACATATCCTGCAGCACAACTATTAAGAATGAAAAAAAACAGTTTTTACTTATATCAGGGATTTTTTTGGCACAAAAAACCCTGCTTTCATTGAAACTATATTAGAAATATTTAAACAGTTGGTTGAATTTTCTCCATGACAGAAAGAACGACTGCCTCACCGTTCACAGTACTGGCCAGTATAACCAGGCTGGCAGGAAGTGCACTGGTAGTCTCCATTACCAAGGCTCTCGCATGTAGGAGAGAATCTGTCACACAAGTTACACACAAAGTTTAAAATCAACAAAAAAATTATGTGTCCAGGCAAAATATATATGCAATATAAAAACGCACAAACAAAACATCAGTTGGTGATCACTAGCAGATGATTCTCAGTTTGTTCAGCCTGGAGCAGCGGAGAAAACTCAAAAATCAGATCTTCTGGTGAGTTAATGCACCATGAATTAGGGGTAGAGGAAGAAAAATATTCAATGGATGAAAAGAGCCACTAATTATCTTGGGGTTACATATGGGGGTCAAATATAGGGTTGTTGAAAATGCTTAAACATTGTACTTTGGGATACTGCCTCATGTAGTGGATATTTACAATGTTATCTTGTTTGTTTTGCTTTTTGTTATTGTCATTGTGTTCTTTTTACTGTGATAATTTTTGGGGAGATTTGTTGTTGCAACATTGTTTTTGTCTTTTGTGGAACAAGAAAAATGCACAGTAAAATTGTTCAAAGCAAAAAAAAAAATCTTGGGGTGGCACACTGAAAGTCACAACAGTGGGAGTCCTATTTAGCTTAAGTTGCAGGTGAAACTTGAAATGTTAACCCTAACCCAAATGACTGTAAATTCATATTATAGAAATAAAATATTTTAAACAGAAATACCAAAAACCAGCTGATTTGTGCAAGAACTAAAAATGTCGGAAGCCCTTTGGACATCTTAGAGTTAAGGTAAAGTAGTACTTCCTCTGTGGTTAATGCAAACTAATTGGAAACATCAGATGTAGGCAATTTGAAATGTGAACTTGAACCCTTTGATCTTCGTTTTGCTCAGTCTAACAGCAACTTCACTCTAAGACATATAACAAGGCCTCTTATCCACTCAGAATATGAACATCAAAGCTTTACAGAAACTGGATTTGGGAAATCCCAGCATACAATCTAATCCTAACAGCAAGTGTGAAGTCAGTTACATGCAAGTTGCTTTAATAAATCTGCTGGTGTTGAATCAGAAGCTTAGAAGCTGAACCCGATTTTCTGTAAACAGAGGAGCTGGACACAGATCAGTCTGCTGCTATAAATGGAGCTGAAATAAGAGCTCTTGGTATGTGTGCAAGCACTTACTGGTTGTCTGGGTCAGTGTGAGGGCAGCCACATCTCTGGCAGTCTTCCGGGGTGCCAGCAGTTGGGTCGCCAAAGAAGCCAGGGGCACACTGCTCACAGAAATCTCCCTGTGTGTTGTGCAGGCAGCTCTGCAAAGAAGCCGACTGTGTTAACAGAGAAATCTAGAAACTGATATTAGTCACATGATAAACTTGTGCTCCATACTGTGCAGGTGCCAGTTTCCGGGAGGCAGGAGTCAGAGTGGCCACTGCAATCACAGGGCTCACAGTGACCCAAGTACAAACCTCCTCCAGTACGGGTGTAGCCAGGTGCACAATCCTGGAAGAGGAATGGAGTTGTTTTTTTAAAACTAAAGAGAACAAACTGCAAAACACAAAATCTTAACTTTCTAATGGAAATATCTTAGTACATTTGAAGCAAGACAAAACTAACTTACACATTACTTTTCAGCAATATATTGGAGCTTATTTTAAGTCAATAATCCCTTAATATTAATAAAAAAGAACTAGTTCTACTGGCAGATTTTTAAACTTACAAGACTTTTTCCATGTTACAAGTGAAACAATCTGGCAGTGGAACTATTACTTTTTCATCAATATTAAGATATTTCTAACTTAAAACAAGTTTCTAACTTGCTGGAAAGTTAACATTGAGATATTTGCACTATAGACTAGATAAAAATATTTGCTAAGATCTTGTCTTTCTGCAGTACAGTTTTCTACTGTATCCACTTGATTTAGGCAAAATGGTGAAGAGGTTTCATTATACTTTCTTTTTTATACAGAATATAGCGACATATACCTGGCAGGAAAGTCCTTGGTAGCCAAGCGGGCAGCGACACTGCTCCACCTCAAAGGCCTGTGCCAAGCCACTGTAGTTGGGCACAGCCACCTCCATACTGACGTCAGAGATGCTGGACGAGCGCATTTCAGTGGAGTAGGAAGCTCGGATCAGGATATCATCCAGATCAGCCAGAACCATCATCAGGTGCTCTCTGGTGGCAGGCATGCCATCAGGTCTACGCCAGTGTTCCTATGAAACAGAGAAAAAGCTCGATCAGCTTCATGCTAACACATTTAGGACAGATCTTTCATGATTGAAATGTGCTCACAAAACATTTCAGTTCTCCAATTTAGGTTTAGCAGACCCATCTCTAAGAACACATGTAATAATTCTATAATATGTTGTAGTTAACTATATTTAATAATGCTTTTACTGTAGTTTGGGTGAGGTAAGGATGTACTCACCTCCCTAAAGATGATCTCAAACTGTTTTCTCTCTCTGCCGCCCGGCTGGTTCCTCTGCCATGCCTGACGGGCTACCAGTGTGATGTCATTACCCTATGACGGACAACAAGGGCGGGTGAGTAAATCTAGCAAATGTTGGGAGTTGTGATTGGAAACCAGCACACCAGCTGCAGGGCATACTCACAATGATCTGAACGTCAGCATCTTCGAGTTCTGTTCCTCTGGAACTGGTCACATAGGTTATGGTGTATTTCAGTTTGCCACCATAAGAACCCACCTGAAGCATTGAAACCAATTGATGATGAGTTAGTTTGTTTAAATAATTCAGCATGACTGTTTGAGCAACAGCAATGTACATAGTGACACTTTAAGACCTGTGTAAGAGGAAAATCTCTTCTTAAACATTCAGTGTGATTCAACACAAAACAACATATTAATGTAAACCACAGGAAAAAGCATAAACAAGTAACTCATATTATGACATTTATACTTTTTTTAAAATAAAGAAATCATAACATTTTATAAAATATCTTATTTAATGTAGTTTCATGTGTATATATTGCAAGTTTTTATAATATCAAAGTTAAAAATCTCATCCCTTTTAGGCTCTTGGTATAAGTAGACAAGTTTATCATAAAATTATAGAAGATATTTTTACAGTAGTCAGCATTTAAATATTTATATATGGACCTTGACTTAAAGGAAGCGAGTGGGATGGATGGATGGATGGATGGATGGATGGATGGATGGATGGATGGATGGATGGATGGATGGATGGATGGATGGATGGAGAACTAGAAACTGTCACCTGTTTTCCTAGCAAATCTGTCTTGTGAAAATCCTGGATTGACTCTGTTACCACCTGTGATACCACAAGTGATATATCATCTACCCACATGTAGAACCTTTACATGTGTAACATGAGTGCAAGAAGAAATTAATTGTAGAGGAAGAGAAAAAGACAATCATATGGTAGCTATATGCATATTATGCATAAACAAGGACAACGTGCAGGGTGATTTAATTTGGAAATTTCTAATAGTTAGAAAGTGGATAACTGAATAGGGAACGATGTCAAGATATAGAATATTTTTCCTTTCTTTATTGTTTCCCCAAAGTTTATGGAGAGCAGAAAAATTGTTCCATCAATTGGACAGGAACCCTGTTATAATCAGCATAGTCCTACCAGTTACTATTACACCTATTGTTCAATTGGATATGTACAAATAATATTTACTTTTGTGTCTTTCTTGTCCACAAATGTGTTCTATTACTCTCCTGGATTCTGTTAAATTAAGTTCTTGTTTTCACAGTCAGATCTTTTACAAATTATATTTGATATTTTAAGACTGGAAATGATTTATCTTCTTGCAAAACAGATGTGAAGGAAATCAAAAAGAATCATGGAAGGACAATGGGAATGGCTCAATAGAGTAGAAAAAAGTCTGCTAAGTGTTTTGCTGAATCCTGCCCAGAAGTCTTTCCAGTTACCTTTTCCCCTGTGAACTGCTCAGGGAGCTGCCAGTACAGCACATCGTCTTGCTGCGAGCTGAAACCTTTGTAGACCAGAGTGTACTGAGAGGCCAAAGATGGAGAAAAAGGCTTTAGAGAATAAGCCACAGACAGAAAGGCAGTGAGTGCAACTTGCAAGCACGCAGACAAACAGAAAAAAGTGGGCAAGCAGGGCACAGAGAAGGTCTGACAAACATGACAAAGTTAAACTCCTAAATTATTTTAAGTCAGAAACTACTGTTTGGTTTGTGTTATTACAGATTTCTAAAAAATCAAGTCCAATTTGAAAACTGTAAAAAAGACATTTAAAAATGAGCTTTTTATCCTTATATCAAATTTCTTTCCATGGATATGTGAGATTTGGCTCTATTTAAAACATAAAACAAAAAAATTTAAAGTCTGTCTTTTCAGACTTAACTCAAAGTAAATCTGGTCTGGCCAGTTTGTGAAGTATGCTTCATTCAAAATCTACAGTATTACTTTAAATGGTGAGAAACAGGCGGCAAATTATTTCATGCTTTCTTGTTACCGTCTACCTTACTGCTGCCTCCAGAAGCACCAGCAGACTTGCTGAAAGTGTTCTTGCTCTGGTCACCCACAGCAGACCCAGACCCCAAAAAGAAAAGCCAAAAAGTCACCAACAGCAACGACTAACTCAAAAGTCTAAAACCCTGACATCACAACTCTGGCCGACTCCGACAGAGTGTACCTGCAGACGAGGGGCGTGGCCTGGTGAGTAAGACTGGGGCCGGGTTGGTCTAACAGAGGAAGAAACACCGGATGCGGGAGAGGGGGGGCTCAGGTTATGCAAAAACCATTGAGGAGAAGAAGAGTTTGGGACCCGGGAGGAGGGAAATGAAGAGGATTTAGGAGGGGGGAGAAATGGAGGGAAACCGGCTTGTCCGTTGGAGAAGTTAGACAGAATTGCCCAGACCTCATCATCCAGCTTTTTGACATCATTCTGAGGAAGCAGGGCACCAGAAACAGAGTGGAGAGGTAATGGTGGGACAGTTAGCAGGAACAAGGTTGAGATTAGAGCTTTAGTTCTTCCTCAACTGTGTGACACATTGATTAAGTGAGCATGCTGTCATAGGAGCCAGTGATGTTTGAGTATCTTAAAAAGTCTAAAGTCTCAACTATCCAGGGTCACACCAAGAGCAAACATCGAACACGTCTTCAACTCATCACATATCAAACACATGCACTAACACTTAAAAATTGTCTATAGTCTGTGTCAAATATAGCACCCTGTATACTCACTCACAGATGTATGTTTAAAAGATGCATAAAAATACTAAATAATTAGTCTTTTATCACAAAATCATATATTCACAAGGAAAATTTTGGAAAAATCCATTCGGAGGGAGGGAAGCTACATCGTAAGACAAGTCATAGTTATTGGCAATCCAAAAGAAATCATAAAGTAAATATATATATATTTTTAAAAAACATTTTAAAAAAATTATATTTTACTTTTTTAGGTTGAACCAAGTCCATGAACTCTACATTTTTTGCTCAAGACCTCTCATTTCTCTGAAATGTAAATATTGTGCAAAGTGAAACTAGGGAACCCTTATTCTTATCTAATTTATAGTGAGGAAAACATGAGGACATGCTATTGAAGGAAAACAGGTCTGTGTTGATCTTCATAAGTCAGGAAGTGACTCACAGACAATGGTTACACCCATAAACGTACCCAAGTTTTTACATCAGAACAAAAATTAAAAAGTTTAAAACCACTGGAACTGTGGGGGTCAATAAGTATAGAGGGTGCTATATTCTGGTTAGAAGTGTTAGATGGTCTACACTACAGCGCAGCTCATACCAAATACCTGGCTGTCTCTTTTGGGTCTTTGTTTGGCCTTACGTTCGGTGGCCATTAGGCTCCAAACAGAAGCATCCTTCCTTAGCTGTTCCTCTGGCGAATACGAGTCACTCTATTGATGTGGATGAAGGAAGCCTTTTGATCACTGTCTGTTTCACTGAGCTCGTGGTATTTGCTAGTGTTGTGGCAGTGTTACTGAGGGAAAGTTAAACTTTATGAATCTCTGAAATGGACCATTAATGATCAATCTATTTACATGGCTCATGTGATGCGATGCAGAAAGCGACTCATGGAATATGCAGGTTCACTGGCCTCATGCTCACTCACTGTGTACATTTATTTACCAACCATGACCATGCCAGACCCATCAGCCACAGTTACAGGCATGCATTAGATAGCAAATAAAAGTTAATAAAAGGGGCTTTTAATCTTTTTAGATGATTTGATGATCGAAAATCTATCATTCATTGTGGTCACTATACCTGATCTGCTCGTTTGATACGAGAAAAGTAAGAATCTTTCTACAGAAAATGGAGGGAAATGCAAACAAAAATTGGAGAGCAAAGTTATATAAATGATTATTGCAGTTACCATTTATACATATTTTGTCATAAGACTGGCAAAGATTTAAAAGCAAGATCGATGCGGAAATGGAGGTAAAGAAACTGCACACATATTGAAAAAGCTGTTTGATTTTCAAGACTTGCAGAGACATAAGGCAAGGAAAGGGAGTAACATAAAAAGGCTGCAGGTAAGAAAATGGTCTACAAGTTTCTGATGCTTCGCACAATCCCATGTATCAGCACTGCTGCTATCTGCACATCTCACTTTAATTGATTCACTGATCTAACTTCTCTTGTTGGCTACTGACCTTATCTCCTTGATAAACATCTGGAAGCTGCCAGTAGTGCGGGCCCTGTCCCAGGTAGTTAAAGTTGCTGTAGGACAGCTGAGTGCCTTCGGTGGAAATCTCCACAGTGAAACCAGTAGAAACACGACTGGTTCTCTGGCGGTTTACCAGAGCGAATCCCTGAAAGTTTCTAGGAGTGAAGACAGAAGAGACCTGCAGACGCAAGAAGTCTTTTTAGTTCAGATGGAAATTTGCCAATAAGAAGAAGCTTTCTTCTGGCAACCTAATATTTCTTGAACATACTGTTATGAACTTTAAAATTAAGTCATGCAGAATCTGAGGAAAAACTGGATGATTCTTACCTGCATTGTTTCAAAGTGGTGTGTAAAACAACTTAGATAACTTACCACATCTCTGTAGTATGTAGAACTGGTGCACTGCTGAGTTACACCCATACAGAAACAGGACAAGCAGCCATCTTTGTTTTCCTGGCTGAGATGGAAGGTTCCAGCTTTACAGGTGGAGCAAGATGGACCTTCAACGTTCGTCTGCAACAATAACAATCAACCAAGGTCAGACATGAGAAGGTTTGTCCAAACAAATACTCTGCATGTTTCCATCACCTTGCACAGGCACACACCACCAGCGCAGCTTTCTCTGCCATCTTGGTCGCAGTTATAACAATTGCCTGTAACAAGGTAGAAAATAATATGGTTATTGTATGCAACATCGTTGTTAACCCCTTAACTGGCGGTATCCCATCCATGGTACAGATCTAGTTTTTTTGAATACTCTGCCTTTTTTGCCGCCAGTTAAGCGGTTAATGTGAAATACCATTTAGTCACCTTAAAACCACAAATTTCAGTGCATTTATTGGACAACAAAAGCAGTGAAAGAGAAATAAAAATCTAAAAATTGTGCTAAGAATTTACATTTTGCCATTTTGTAATCTGCAGAGCAGTAAAAAATTTAGTTTAGGTCTTGACTTTGACTAGGCAATTTTGTGTAACCCTGTTTCTCCACAGGTTTTTCAATATCCTGTCTGTTGGGCTTCTTGGTCTTCTTTAATGTTCTCCAACAAGTCTCTGAGGTTTTCAATGTTCAAAATTTCAATTTGCTGTGATTATCTTGGCAATAGAGTTTAATAAAAAAAAAAGAAAAGAAAGAAGTGCCATAAAAATGGAACATCAGGAATAAAACAAATGGCTCACCATTGACAGCATTGTCAGGAACACATTCCTGTCCCCGCAGCGGGTTGCCAATATATCCTGGGGCACATCTAAAGAAAAATTATCTGTTAAACCAAATCTTTCCAATAAAATAGATCCAGGTTTGAAGTTAAACAGCATTAGCCCAAAATCTGGAAAAAGTGTAGGTTCCTAACCCCTAGCAAAGTCCTGGAGTGCAGAGTTTGTTGGGAGAACTCCTTCAAACTACTGCTAATTTGTACAGATCTACAATTTACACTAGTCTTAAAGTAATAACCCCAAATAAATGACGGACAGTCTTTTCACCATATTCCAACAGGCTTGGAAATGAAACAAAAGATGATTTGACACTGCTAGCAGCCCTGGAGATGGATGAAGCATGGGCGCAGCTAAACTGTTCAACATGTCTCATATGTTGATTCCATCTCTCATATGAATGCACAACTGAAACAGAAAAAGGTTTCCTTTCACAGAATCACAAATGGCAAGACTCATACACAGTTAGAAAAGTATCACCATTATCATAAAACTAAAGGTTTTATGGGTAAAGGACTGACACCAGAACAAAACAGAGCAGAGGTAAGCAGTATGCACTGCAGGTGAAAATACTGAGAATGCAATTGAAAATAAAATTATACTGTGAGGTAGGAAAGAAATGTAGCAAGAACCCAGGGAAAGATTTGCGCTGCAACCAAAGCGAAGCAAACCCGAATCTGGTACTTTCGGCGCTGAAGTCTTGCTTACCTCACCTGTATTCTGGCAGGTCCACAGGTCAGTGGTCAACAAAGAGGGCTTCCATGTCATAAACATGCTTTTTTAAAACTAACTGCCTTTAAGGCATAGCTCATTCGGCACTTCATGGTGTTTTGTACATTTATAAACAAATATATATAATTCAGAACAACAGTACATATTTAAAAGTAATGTGCCTGTATGAAAATAATAACTAAACCCTGTTAGAAAATAAGTACATTCCTAGTAAAGTTCTATTTCACTCAAATAAAAATAAAACAAACAATTTTAATGCATTTTCTTAAGTTTTCAGTTTAACAACCTCCAAGTGTTTCTATGACAACTCGGGAAGCTGGCATGCCAATGCATCAGGTAATGGCTGACGGAAAGCCCAACACTCAGTCAGAAGAGTCAGTGAAGATCACTTAGCACAGATGATGCCTTGTACAACAATAAGACTGAAATAGCAGTACATTATTACACTGTGGGGTTTTATGAAGCATGGTTGAATTGTGCATTTACATTTGTATTGTGACCATGCTATAATTATAACCTGTCAGAAAATATAAGCATATAACATAACAAGGAAGTATTTCACTAAAATAAACACAATAAACAACTATTTAAATATATTTTCTTACAAAGTTTTCAGTTGAACAACCTCCATGTGTTTCTATGACAACTCATGATGCTAGCATGTTATTGCTAGCATCAAGTAATGGCTTTCAGATTGCCCACCACTCAGTCACAACAGTCAGTGAAGATTGCTCAACACAGGTGATGCGTTGTACAAACATAAGACTGAAATAGTAGTATGCTAATACATTGTGGGTTAGAATATGAGGTATACATATGTCAGGGTGGACAGATGTTGGAACCAATGGCTTTGGCAGGACACCAAAATGCAATGTGAAGGATGTGGTTGGATGAGACCTGACTCCACCAAGAGAACATCACTGCATGTTTTATGCCAACCAACCGCATGATTTGTGTGCTAATCATACAATACAATCAACAAGGTGGGGGATTCTATAATACATCCAGTACAGTCAGATAAGCATTTAACCCAATAATTTATTTTAATTTAATTTGCATGACTCCCTCTGGGTGAGTGTACATTTTACATTGACAGTGGTAATATAAGAAAATCTAATGGATTATAATGTGAATATATTGAGACAGTCAACACAATATTTTCAATAAATGTTAAAACATCTAATTTTATGCCAGTAATGTCAACATTTGATGATGTTATAGGAATTGAGGGGAAATCTCTAAAGTGTGAAGATTTCATCCTGGAGGAAACATGGGTGTACAGTTACAGCTCCAAAAATTTGAATATGGAAATGTTCAATATTTCTTGTCACTCATCTTAGAAATTAAAACTCATAAAATATATAGATCTATTACACCAAAATGTTTCAAGCCTTTATTTCTAGAAATCTGCATAATTAGGGCTCACAGGTAATGAAAACCCAAAATTTAGTGTTTCATAAAATTTTTAAATTACATTAGATCAATAAAAAAAATTACATTTTCAACAGAAATGCCAGGTTTCTGAAAATATTGTTTTTCTATGCAAATAGTTTTTGATTGAAAATCTCTTTTTGCATATGGAAAGGTCTTCAAATCCTTCTAGAAAATGAAATCAGAACAGAATCCTTGTTGATCTAAGTCCAGTGTGAAGTTTCTAAAGTCAGTGGTAATGTTGAGACCTTTCCACACTGATGAAAGTACCAAAATCTGGTTCAATGACTACGGTGTTAGTTAGCAAAGTGACTGATCCCCAAAAAGAATCTGTGAATTATTGATACATTTATTCATGCAAATAGAGACCCAGCCAATTATTATGTGCATTGAAAAACAACCTTTTCAGAAGCCTAATATCTGTCTAAAACATCCTTTTTTATTGATACTATTTAGCATTCTAATTTTCTGAAACACAAAATTTTGGGTTTCATTATCTGCAAGCCATAATCTTCAAAATTATAATAAGTAATGGCATATAATATTTTCCTCTGTGTGTAATGGATTGATATAACATGACTGACTAGAAACATTGAGCTATTTCCCAATATTAAAAATTTCTAGCTGTATTTCTACATAAAAAAACAAACAAACCTTGAAATAAACCAACCAAGGTTTATTAAAATATTTCACTCTGACCATTTAACTATGCACCACCCTTAGTAGTGACTACAACTTTTGACTATGTGACAAAAAAAACCCTGTAATGTCTGCAAGATTTCTGTTCCAACTGCCTAAATTGAAAAAATAAACAAATTAAGGTAAAATAATAAAAGCTCCAACATGTTGTTTATAATATTTCAGAGAAATGTTCCCTCTTCACTTTTACCCCTTATTCAACAAGTTAAAATCTTATTTTTCTAGAGCATAGACAAGATCAGAGGTCTTCATATCCATATCTCAAGGGCCAGGCTCTTGCAATCTTTAGAAATGTCTATGCTTTAACAAACCTGAGTCAAATAATGAGGTCATTAGCAGGACCCTGGAGAACTTGACTGCATACTGAAAAAGTAATTAGCAATTTGTTTAAGGTATGTTGGACCAGCGACACATCTAAAAGTTGCACAAGACTATAACTCAAGGCCTGAATTTTAAATCCCCTGGTCTGGACCATCAAAGTATTTACTCAAAAACACATTGTGCAATAAATAACACTCACACATCATCACACAGAAACTGAATGACAGAAGATGTAGAGGATGAAAGAATGCAATGGTGCCAGACCTGAGGTAGTCTACCTTAAAGCAAAAATCAGGAACAAGCAGTAACAATAAAATATTTTGCCATTTCTTCATAGCATATTTTTGTGCAACAGTTATGGCAATATTTTGCTAGAGAGTACACCTTTAAAGAACGTATCAAAATACATAAAACCTTAAGCATGCATCCCTCTATCAACATAGTAAAAATAAAACCCCTTCATTAATAACTATTCACAGAGTGAGGACATGAATATGAGATCCAGGATTTCACCTTTGGATAAAATTAGAAAACAGTTCATCACAACATAGTGCTGCTTAGTCATCTGGGATGATTTTTATAGGAATAGCAACTTTTCCTAAAACAATATGAAGAGAACCCTCTTGATCCTTCCTTCGTTTTGAAGACTTGTAATCTCCATTTAAGAGCTTCAGCAGATCCATAACTCCAGATTTTGAGTTAGCTTTTTCCTTAGGTTCTCTTTTCTTGCTTGTCTTGTGGACATTGGAAGACCTGACTTTATTATGTACCGTTGTGTCAGACTTTTTAAGGGAAATAGATTTGCTGTTAGAGTTACTCGTCCTTTTTGTTGAGGATTGGGTCTTCCTGACAGCATAAGGTTTTGTCCGTTGTGTGTTTGTGGAGACTTTTTTGGGAGATTCTTTAGTCATTTTGTAATTTTGCTTAGCGTTTCCCTTGTGTGGCCCTGAGAGTTTTGTGCTTTTAGACGTCTTCTGGACAGGTGCATCTGATCTTACAGTCTTGTCTCGTCCACTTTTTTTGATAAGCGGCAAAGAATCCTTTTTCTTGGCTTGGCCAGACTGTTTATGCAGCTGAGAGGTCGGTGAAGGCTTTGATTTGTGAGCTGGGGGTTCAAGTTGAAATTTAGTGACGGCTGCCTCTTGTTTAGTTTTCCTGGACTTTGTTTGCCTTGGCTGTGAAATATGTTTAGCGGTCACAGATGACCTGCTACCCTTTGGCCTTTTGGTTTGAGGCTTTACTGGAGTTTCCAATGTAGACTTTGGAACAGTCTTGCTCTCCTTACCAAGGGTGGTCTTAAATTTGTTTGTTTGCTTGGGTGGGACATGACTTTTGGCTGATTTTGTCACAGCTAAGGACTTGGTAGTAGTAATCACTCCTGATTTCAGCTTTCTGTTTCTCTGAGGGATTATGAGATGGCTTTGTTTGGTTAAAACAACACTTGGAGTGGGTATGCTTTGGGGCACTGTAGCTCTCACAGCAAGTGGCAATTCAGTGGGTTCAGCTCTGATCACAGACTGAGGAGTTGAATACAGCGGAATAGCAATGACTGTATTGAATGGAGGCAGAAACCTCTTTTCTTGGAGTCGACGGGATATGTGTCTTGCACGTTTCATCTTGTTCATCTGTTGAGCGAGTGCTGTGAAGCCATCAATTAAAATCTCCAGCCGTCCCTCCAGTCTTTTAAGTCGAGTATCCATGTCTGTGTAGCTTTTCTCCAGCTCGGATATCTTCTTGTCCTTATCTTGGAGTGAATGGACGGCAATAAGCTTCATCAGATGGGTGTTGAGGCGACTCTGCTGGTTCGCCATACTACGAATACTTTCCTTCATATCTAGTGTGTTGCCTTCTAGCATGCTCAAGCGCTTGTTGAAGGCATTGAGGTGAATTCGGAGCAGGTGTTGAAAGCTGGAGTGCCTTATTTCTGGGCTCGGAGTGAAACGGGGTGGCAATCTGGGAGATGACCTGTTCGAATTGACTGGGACCTTAATGCCTTCAGTTAATTTTGATCTGTCATGGAGAGATGAAGTCCACATTAATGTCCGAGTAGGGACAGCAGTAGTGCCTTTTTCTGGATGATAAATATTATCTTCATCATCATTCCCACTACCATAGGGCTCTATCTCTTTATCCAAGCTGAAATTGAATACTGGCTCTGCTCCACATCCCACAGGTAGGAGGCTGCCAGTGTGCTCTTCCAGGAGAGGATCCCCACAACTGTCAGCAGCCGGCTTGTCTTCTCTTAACATCAAAACAGCAAAATCAGGCGCGTTGCAGGCAGAGACGTCAAGTGAAAAATAAATTACTTATTCCCAATGTCACCTGGTCATCTTTGCCCTTGCTGTGGCAAAGATTTGACAGCCAGACAGGAGTCCTCATAAATGCCACATTTACATTTATGATCCACAGGACACAGGGTCTGTGCACGGACAGAATTTTCACCTCAACACTTTTCTACCAGCAAAGCTGAAGCAGAAATAATCCTCTGATAAAGGTTATTGAAGGTAAAAGGACAGGATGAAGCAAAAGTATGATTTTTAGCAAGCGATGCAGTGAGAAATTGGTTGTTGACCTGAATTGTGCAATGCTGGTCTTAAACGACCAGTTGGAAAACTAAGAATCACTTTTTTTTTCTCAATCACAAGACACAAAAATACCCAAGCACTATCAGGTATGGACGCTCTTATGGAGGAAGAAAGACTCAAAGTAAGCCCATTTCATTACCAGTCAAACATTTGAAATTAAGTCAGAAGAAAAACAAATGAAGTAGGAAACCTTTTCAAACGGTTTACTAAAGAGGCAGTGTTTTCCTTTTTTATTCAGGGTCCTACAACACATTCTGCAAGAATACAACTATTTTTGGTGTACTAAAGAGACCTGTATGTCACAGAATATGAATTTGTACCCATCCAGGGCGATGTTTCATCACCAATCTGCAAATCGATGTATAAATATGAGTGTGAATAGGTGAATATGGCTCTTGTGTAAAGTGCTCTGAGGACTATATAGGAATACCGTATTTTCCGCACTATAAGGCGCACCGGATTATAAGGCGCACATTCAATAAATGGCCTATTTTAAAACTTTTTCATATATAAGGCGCACTGCATTATAAGGCGCATAGCATAGACGCTACAGTGGAGGCTGGAGTTATGTTATGCATCCATTAGATGGAGCTGGGCTAAAGGGAATGTCAACAAAACAGTTAGATAGGTCAGTCAAACTTTATTAATAGATTATAAACCAGCCTTCTGACAACTCCGTTCACTCCCAAAATGAATAAACAGCTGTTTTATTATTTTCCCCGAGGTAAAGTCAGTGACGTGGTATTTTCGTGACACAGTTTATGGTGACACAGCTAGTTAGCGTGCTAGCGCTGTTGCTTTCATTCCAATAGTGATTGTACTGACACTTCTACTTGCTGCT
>CAEFZX010010578.1:0-20657 GCA_903066825.1 Alfaro cultratus
CCAGCGTACGTCAGCTCTCCTGGAAACTTCAGTGTTGCTGTAGAAATCTTTGCTATCCTTGCCTCCACTTTTGGGCTTTTGATTTGTATTTTTATCCCAAAATGTTATATCATGTTATTGAAACCAGAGAAAAATACTAAAAAGCACATAATGGGGAAAGGGCCACCAAAGACGTTCTGAAGATAAAGCTTTGCCACCACCAAAAGTCTAATAAGTTTACTTTATATGCATTTTCATCATGAATAAATTCATATGTGTACTACAACAGTAAAACATTTAAAACATCACAACATCACTTTTATAGAACTGTTATCGACATGATTTGTTTTATCTTTTCAAAGGCATACACATAGCCAAAGATGAAGACTGCTTAGTAAGATTAGCTTCCATAACCACACAGATGATATTCAGCTCTGCAGTCGATGTCACCAGGTGAGTCAGAACCAATCCAATCACTGAGTAAATGCTAAGAACAGATAATGTGTGGATGTACCATAACTTTCTCCAGATGAACAAAAACAAAATTGAAGTTATTATTTTTGGGCCTAAAGAGGAGCAATCTAGAGTCAACGCACTGTTCCACTTATTACAGCTAGAAACCAGCAATCAGGCCCAAAATCATCACCAGAACTCAGGTCCGAGTTCAGATGATGAACTCAGACATGAATTTTCAGAGCCACATAAAGACAGGTACAAAGTCGGCCTTCTGTCACCTGAAGAATATTTCAAAGATTAAGAACTAATCTCCCAGTAAGATCTAGAGAAACTCATACATGCATTTATCTTTAGTGGCATTGATTACAGCAACAATATCTTCACAGGTCTGCATAAAATTATACCTGCCACAAACGCTGCTGCTTGTGTTCTCACTAGAACCAGGACGATAGAGCACATCACCTCAGTTTTAACGTCTTTACAGTGACTCCCTATAGTTCAGAGAACAGACTTTAAAATATTTTTATTAGCTTTATTAGCACCACAATACATTAAAGATCTGCTGCTGTTGGATCAACCTTCCAGACCCCTCAGGGTTTCTGGTTCTGATCTCTGCTTCCCCAGAACCAAACATGGAGAAGCAGCATTCAGCTTCTATGCACCACAAATCTGGAACAAACTTCCAGAAAACTGCAAAACAGCCGGAACACTGAGATCCTTTAAATTTAGACTAAAAGCCCAAATGTTTAGAGTTGCTTTTTTAACCATAATAAATAGAACATTGACCAACATATCTGATGCGTATTGATGATTTTGATGATGGCACTCATCAAAACGTAATGTTTGTTACTGGTTTCCTACCTGTTGAATGTATGGTGTGCTCTTTTTTTATATAACTTTTTATTGTTGTGTTTTAAAGCTGTGCAGCTCTTTGAACTGCCCTGTTTCTGAAATGTGCTGTACAAGTAAACTTGATTGATTGATTATTTAAGAGGGCAAAAACTTGCTTCATGTATCTGTGGATGGAAACACTTTTACAAATTGAACTTTGCCTGTTGTGTTAGTGTAATTCACAGAATAAAGTTCTGCATCTTACATATTTTCATCCATCCATCCATTTTCTAACATCCTGGTCCCTAGTGGGTCAGGAGGGCTGCTGGTCTCTATCTCCAGCGAACGTTTCGGGCGAGAGGTGGGGTCACCCTTGACAGGTCGCCAGTCTGTCGCAGTACACATTTTCAGCTGCAGAGTAAGACATAAATTAGGAAATAATCTATATTTGGCTTGATATTTTAGGGATGACTTGCATTTTGCATGTATGGCTGTATGAATTGTATGTAGATGCTGGAATTTATGCCTTTTCCAGGGTCTGAAATTTCGCCGGACCGTTACCACACTGAATTCATTTTTGTTTCATTTTTGTACTGCAGTGAAAAAACGTTTGCCAAAAGCCTCAACTTTCATAAGAATACATACCAAGAAACATGAATTTTAATACAAATTAAACAAACTTGAAGGGAAGATGTCAAGATATGAATCATAACACACAATTAAATCATACTTCAAGCACAATAACAGTTGGTCATCAAGTCCCTCCCCCTTTTTCCTTTTTGTAGCTCCACAGAGACACCATGTCACTGTTTATCATTTATACGCAGATCCATTCATAAGTGGCTGTCAGTTTACATTATGGTTTATGAAACACCACCCAGTGATTTGGTCATTTCAGAAAACATGAGCTTCATGCAGGGATGGCCTGAGCTGGGATGTGCACTTCTGCAACTCGTTTTTCTGGTGTCTTTCTCACAGATGGAGGAGCCCTTATGCGTGCAGATAGGAGACCCTGAGATCGCCCAGCTGTCCCAGGACGGGGACATTGTGCTGGGCGGGATCTTCTACTTCCACAGCAGTTGGAAGAACAGAGAGGACATGTACACACAAAAGCCTTTGGCTCTGCAATGCATCAGGTAACTATCACCAGAAACGCTTAATTACAGCTTAACATTGTTTTACCAGTTGTCATGCCGACCTTTTGTTAATCTTAAATCAAGCTTGAATTTCAGAGAGTTCCAGTTTGCACAGACCATGCTCTTTGCCATTGAGGAAATAAACAACAGTACAGCCCTGCTGCCGGGCGTTACTCTGGGCTATAGCATCTACGACACCTGTGGTTCAATTCCCAAAACCATAAAAGTTGCTCTGGCTTTGAACAATGATAATGTGAATACATCTTCAAACTCTGACACACCATGTACCAAACCAGTACAAGTGCAGGCTTTAGTGGGGGAAACTTCTTCATCTCCCAGCACTGCAATAGGTACTCTCATTGGACCATTTCACATACCATTGGTAAGCAGAGCGGTTAAATCTATTTTTTTTTTCTAAACAGTTCTCCAAATTTAAATAAAAGTGTAACATACTTTTGTCTTTTGTGTGCTTATAATTTATGTAATTTTTTAAATAAATATCTGATTTCTTTTTTAGATCAGCCACTTTGCCACATGTGCCTGTCTCAGTGATAAAACAAAGTATCCGTCGTTTCTCAGAACAATACCCAGTGACTACTATCAGAGCAGAGCCCTCGCTCAACTGGTCAAACATTTCGGCTGGACTTGGGTCGGAGCCGTCAGAACCAACGACGACTACGGCAATAACGGCATGGCGACGTTCACAGAAATCGCAGAGCAGCTGGGCGTCTGTCTGGAGTATTCTGTCTCTTTCTTCAGAACGGATTCAACAGAAAAAATCCAGAAGGTGATCAAAACGATACAGGCTTCCACCTCCAAAGTGATTGTTGCTTTTGTATCACACTTGGACATGGACGTGCTCATACACGAGATGTCCAACTATAACCTGACCGGGTACCAGTGGGTGGGAAGTGAGTCCTGGATCTTTGATTCTCAAATTGCGGCAGTGGACAAGAATCACATGCTGGACGGAGCGATCGGCGTTTCCATCCCTAATACACATGTGAGAGGTCTCAAAGAGTTCATACTAGATGTGAGGCCACTCAGATCTCTAAATAACAACTTGTATAAAGAGTTCTGGGAGACGCTGTTTAGCTGCAAGTTCAAGCAGGAGAAATCAGATGAAAATTACAGAGAATGTACTGGACATGAGGATCTGACTGGAGTGGAAAACAGCTTCACTGACATGTCCCTCATGCCCATTTTTAACAATGTGTACAAGGGAGTGTATGCAGTGGCTCACGCTCTGCATGATATTCTCGGATGTGATAAAACCTGTAACAACAATGTGCAGCTTGACCCATTCACGGTGAGAATGTATAATGTCAGGGTTTCTCCATGTAGATACGTCAGAAAGAGCAAAGCGAAAGAATGCCGAGAAGTTTACTAAAGAGTGTGCATGTGTTATAGTTATCGTTTGAGTTATGCAATAAAAATATATATATATATATATATATTTTCCTTAGATTTTGCAGCACATTCAAAAGATTCACTTCAAGACAAAGGAGGGAGAAGAGGTTTACTTTAACGAGAACGGAGATCCAGCTGCAAAGTATGAAGTTATAAACTGGCAACCAAGAGAAAACGGCATTGTGGACTTTATCACAGTTGGTGTTTATGATGCATCATTACCATTTGATGAACAGCTAAAACTGCAAAACAAGTCAATACTGTGGTCACAGAGCTCAAAACAGGTACAAACAACTGCAAATGGTAATTCATATTTGCAACTGACATAATAAATATTTGTTACTGCTTTGTTATTTTAAGTTTTTGGAAAATGAATCAGTGAATCTTTTAATTTCTGACGCTTTTGCTTCTGCAGGTTCCTGTGTCGGTTTGCAGTGAGAAGTGTCCCCCAGGGACCCGGAAGGTTCTCCAGAAAGGAAAACCTGTTTGCTGCCACGACTGTATAGGATGTGCAGAAGGAGAAATGAGCAACATTACAGGTTTAGAACATTTTAACACAATATTGGACTTTTTTTCTTTTTTTTCTCACAGTGAAAGTGTCACAGTTTGTTACATTTTATACTTTCTGTAATATCAATTGCCCATTTGGGACACGCATAAATCTGAATCTGAATAGTTTCTGCTGAAATGCTGCTTAAAAGTTTTTTTTGTTTTTTTTAAAAATATTATTCTCAAAAGTGTGGGTTTGTGTTGATATGCCAGGCTCAATTTAATTTGAACATATTCAATTTGGTTCAGTTTGACCTATTTAAGCAGCCTCAACAGAAAACAACTATCGCTTCAAGGCGTTGTGGCATTTAGTAGACACAGCTTGCAGGCTTGAATTAGAGTATGATAAACTCAAAAAACATTTCGGAGCAAAGATTATTTACAAGACAGATGTAAACATTTCGTCATAAAGGAATGTTTTCAATGCCATACTAATTGCTCTTTGGATTTTTTGCAACAAATTGCAAAACATCTGTTGGTAGAAAATGTTTTCAAAGTTGTCTTGATAGAAATGTATTTTTTTTGACGAAGTTAAATTGTTTGCAAAGTAATTTTTTTTTAATCCTTCCCTCGTTCTTAAGATTATCAAGATTAAGACACTTTAAATAGAGAAACAAGTTTGAAGAAGTCTCATCGCTTCTTCCTTTCCATAATCTGATTTTGGCATCAAAATATTCAAAAAATATATGTCATCTCTAAGACTAATGCCATGTTTTGCAGATGCTGTCACTTGTGTGAGATGCCCCCCTGAATCCTGGTCAAATGAGAGAAGAGATGTCTGTATTAAAAAGGAAGCTGTCTTTTTATCATACGATGAAATCATGGGCATACTCCTCACTGCTGCGGCTTTATTTGGGACATGTGTAACAGCTATTGTGACAATAATTTTCTACAGAAACAGAAAAACCCCTCTTGTGAGGGC
Source organism: Alfaro cultratus (assembly GCA_903066825.1). Classification (NCBI taxonomy): domain Eukaryota; kingdom Metazoa; phylum Chordata; class Actinopteri; order Cyprinodontiformes; family Poeciliidae; genus Alfaro; species Alfaro cultratus. The sequence continues at coordinate 5,284 of CAEFZX010010578.1, forward strand.
TAACAACTCTGAGCTGAGCTTCCTGCTGCTGTTCTCTCTGACTCTGTGTTTCCTCTGCTCTCTGACGTTCATCGGCCAGCCCTCTAAGTGGTCCTGCATGCTGCGCCACACGGCCTTCGGCATCACCTTTGTGCTCTGCCTCTCCTGTGTTCTGGGGAAAACCATGGTGGTTTTAATGGCGTTCAAAGCTACACTTCCTGGGAGAAATTTAATGAAGTGGTTTGGGCCTACACAGCAGAGGCTGAGCGTTCTGGGTTTTACATTCATTCAAGTTATAATCTGCATCCTCTGGTTAAGCATCTCTCCTCCGTTTCCATCTAAGAATTTTAAGGAATTCAAAGAAAAAGTCATCCTGGAGTGTGCCCTGGGCTCTGCTGTGGGTTTCTGGTCCGTCCTCGGTTACATAGGACTTCTTGCCGTCTTGTGTTTTGTTTTTGCATTTTTAGCTCGGAAGTTGCCTGATAATTTTAACGAAGCCAAATTCATCACCTTCAGCATGTTGATCTTCTGCGCAGTGTGGATCACTTTCATCCCAGCGTACGTCAGCTCTCCTGGAAACTTCAGTGTTGCTGTAGAAATCTTTGCTATCCTTGCCTCCACTTTTGGGCTGTTGATTTGTATTTTTATCCCAAAATGTTATATCATGTTACTGAAACCAGAGAAAAATACTAAAAAGCACATGATGGGGAAAGGGCCACCAAAGACGTTCTGAAGAGTAAATCTTTGTAACAATGTAAATGTGTTTATATTTAGCCTTCTATCACCAACAAAGTCTTAATATAATGTAAGTAAAGGCTTTAACTTATTTAATAGTTGTAAAAAAATAAAAACTTTTCTTAAATTCTTGTAGATATTCTGTTGTGTAAGAAAAATTTAATGAAGAATGATGTTTCATGGTCTCTCTTTAAGAACTTTAGATCATGTATGCAGGTTCATTTATTCAGTGTTTCCCACTTACCTGAGATCAGTTTGCAACGATAATAGATCCAGATGGAAACACGTCTCTCCATCAACACCCTGCGGCTCATTCTGGAAGATTCCAAGGCCTTTCTGGGATACGCTATCAAACTCTCTAAGTGCCTGGCACTTTGGGAAAATCTCCAAATGAAGAAGGTCAAATAACTCCAACCTCTAAGATGTGAATGTGCAGTGGCTTAGCTTCAAGTTGAACAAGGTTGGAGAAACTGAGGCGCCGGAATGAATCACCTTGGCTGCATTTGGTTCAAGCAAACTAAATAAATAAATGAAGTAAAATCTCCAAACCTACATTATGACAAGCGTGAAATCCAATAACACAGAAGTTGTGGAACGAAACACAGGAATCCACTAACAAAACCAAACATCGCTCCCATTCAGATCAGGAAGTTTTCCTTTTTCCAGGTAATTCCAGAATTTCCTATGTAACTACTGATGTCACCCAGAGACACACAATAATGGTTAATTCACTCAAACCAGTAAGGAGGTGAGCCTCTCAAAAAAGCATCACTGTATGAATTCATTTAGTACGAATGACTGACACTGCTAGTTATTTTAGCTGCTTTTTTGTTTAGTTTTTTGGCAGCTATCTTTGAGCATCAGAGTTATAGATCACCATTCAATTTCAAGCCAAAAAATTTTAATCAGAAGCCTGTTTGCTTTGGCTTCAAATTATTTTCTTCTTATTCAAGTAAACTGCAAGTAAAAAAAAATAAATTAACGATAATTGCAAGATTTCCTTTTGTTGATATTGATGTGCAAGAGTACCCATAACAAAACATCATCATATTTACGATAACATCGTAGGTAGGATTTCCAGATCAGTTTAATTGTCTCCAGATTTTTTATTTTTGCTCATATAATCCACTTTTTAATTTGATCAAGTTCCAACAGAAACTGCTCACATTTAGACATTTTTATTCAATCTTACGATGTCTCAGCCTGTAACAGCTACACCTCTAATAGTGGCTTCTTTAAAAACACTTCAAGTGCAGTATGCTATTATATTTATTTATGAAAGCAAATGATGCTTTGACTAAAGTTGGTGAAATTTCAAATCTAGATGTCAAGGGCTTAAAAAAACATAGTTGCATTTATTGAAATATCAGTAAGGCATAACTAAAAGTGTAGAAAATGCGATAATATTTTGCTGTTGTTAGGAATGTTATCATGTCCTATTAGCGAGACCTATACTGTCCAAAATATATATTTTTTCTTTTAATGCAGCAGACTTTCATACACAAATAAAATAATGTGAAATCAAGATGAGCGCTCACCATCTCATCCCTCCTCCCCTACCTGCGAGTCCCACAGAAATTAAATTAAAGTTATGATTATTCATCACCTGCCCCTACATTTATAAATGCCCATTCAAGCGTGTCACTTCCATAATTTCTCATTGGATGGGACCCAGAGATTTGGATTATTCAGATATGACGATGCCCACGCAAAGGTGGCCAGAGCAGAGTTTTGCTCTCCTGCAGCTGTTTCTGTGGGCGTCTTTCTCTCTAACACAGGAGCCACTGTGCAGGCAGATAGGGGATCCTGAAATCCCCCAGCTGTCCAGAGACGGGGACATTATTCTGGGGGGCATATTCTATTTTCACAGCAGCTGGAAGAGCAGAGAAAATAATTATACACAAAAACCACTACCACTGGAATGCATCAGGTAAACTAGTGATATATTATCTATCTCTGTTTCAGTACTACAAAGCAAGAGAGTGATCTCAGGTGTTGTTTAGTCTGGGTTTCATGCTGTAATTTTTGTTTTCTTTGCTCCCCCGCTTCAAAATAAAGCTTAAATTTCAGAGAGTTCCAGTTTGCTCAGGCCATGCTTTTTGCCATCGAGGAAGTGAACAACAGCACAGAGTTACTTCCTGGGATTTCTCTGGGCTACAAAATCTACGACACTTGCGGCGCCATTACCAGAAGCATAAAGGTTGCTCTTGCGTTGAACGACGGCGATGAAAGTGTGTCGTTGGCCTCTGAGGGTCGATGCTCCAGACCAGTGCAGGTCCAGGCCGTGATGGGAGAAACCTCGTCCTCTCCCAGCGCCGCCCTGGCCACTGTCATTGGAGCCTTCCATATACCACAGGTGAGCATGACCACTGACAACTACCATACACTTGTTTTTCTAAATGTTTCAGCGATAATATGACCTTGTGAAGGGTGACTTTATTCTTACACACAAAAAGTGAAATATTTACACTTTTCTCATAGATCAGCCACTTTGCCACATGTGCTTGTCTCAGTGATAAAACCAAGTATCCATCCTTTCTAAGAACCGTACCCAGTGACTACTATCAGAGCAGAGCTCTGGCTCATCTGGTCAAACATTTCGGCTGGACTTGGGTCGGAGCCGTCAGAACCAACGACGACTACGGCAACAACGGCATGGCGACGTTCACAGAAACCGCAGAGCAGCTGGGCGTCTGTCTGGAGTATTCTGTCTCTTTCTTCAGAACGGATCCCTCTGAAAAAATACAAAGGATCATTAAAACAGTGAAGGAGTCGACTGCAAAAGTGATCGTTGCTTATCTTTCGCACAGAGATATGGAGGTACTTATCCATGAGTTGTCCGACCACAACCTGACAGGGTATCAGTGGGTCGGCAGTGAGTCCTGGATCTTTGATTCGCAGATAGCAGCAATGGATAAAAAACACATACTGGACGGAGCGATAGGCCTTTCCATCCCCAAAGTGCAAGTCAGCGGCCTTAGAGAGTTCATACTGGACGTGAGACCGCTCATTTCATCAAATAATGAGCTGTTCACGAAGTTCTGGGAGGCATTATTTCAATGTAAGTTCAAGAAGCCACAGTTGACAGAATTTCAGAAAGAGTGTACAGGAAATGAAGATCTGACAGGAGTGGAGAACAGCTTCACTGACATGTCCCTCATGCCCATTTTTAACAATGTCTATAAGGGAGTGTATGCAGTGGCTCACGCTCTGCACAATGTCCTGAGCTGTAACAAAACATGTAACAACAACGTACAGCTTAATCCACACACGGTGAGCACCAGCTAGACTTAAGGGATGCAAAAGGGATGAAGTTGTAAAACTTCGTAAACATTTAAATGAATGCGTTTGTCCTAGATTTTGCAGCACATCCAAAAGATTCGCTTCAAGACAAAAGAAGGGAACGAGGTTTACTTTAACAAGAACGGAGATCCAGCTGCAAAGTACGAAATTATAAACTGGCAGCCAAGAGAAAATGACATTGTGAGCTTTGTGACGGTTGGTGTTTATGATGCGTCGCTTCCTGCAGGCACACAGCTAAACTTTCAAAATACGTCCATAACCTGGACACAGAACTCACCACAGGTAAAGAGTTTTATTGACTTGTATTTATGTTTAAATTAGAAGATTAAAAAGAAGAGAAAATCTTAGATTTAGTTTTTATTCTATTTAATGTTTTTTTTAAGGTGCCGGTGTCAGTCTGCAGTGAAAAATGTCGCCCAGGAACTCGTAAGGTTCTCCAGAAAGGAAAGCCTGTGTGCTGCTACGACTGCATAAGATGTGCAGAAGGAGAAGTCAGCAACAGTACAGGTTTAGTGTTCTTGCAAACCACTTTATTAAAAATTAAGCTTAAAAATTGAGGTATTTAAAAATAAAAGTTTAGAAAAACTGATATATTTGGATTATATCTAAAGAATGTTTTGAGTTTTTACCATATTGACCTTTTCTGCCACTGCTGAAAATGCATAGAATAAATTAAATAGTAAAGTTTAAAGAGTTTAATTGTGATTGACTATATTTGTCACATTAAAACACCCAGCAAATAGACACAAGAAAAATCAAGACCTATTTTGCTGTAATAAGGGAGGAAACAGCTGATTTATGTCAGTCTGTGCACACGTTCATTGACCAACTAACTGTTTATAGCCACATGTTGGAGACGGTAATCGTTTTGGAAGGTTCATCTTTTTTGTATCTCTCATACGGAGGAAAATCAGAGGAACTGAAAAACAAAGTAAATCAAATTTTAATCCTCTGACTGAGGAAAAGAGAATCTCTTAAATCTGGAGTCTTCCAAGATGCCTGTCTGCATTAAAATCAGACTTTTTACATTTTTTCCTCCCTTGGGAACATAGTCCTCTTTCATAGTGTCCACTCGGGATGTCCGAGATGTTTGGAGCTCAAGTGTTTTAATTTCGATTAGTAAAATTGCCTTTCTGTAACTTTTTTCAGTTTGTGCCAGTGTGGGAATGGAAGAAATAGGCGCAGTTTTTAGAACTGGAGGCACACACCTGACTTTGTTGTCAGAAAAAAAAGAAGAAAACATTACAGGATTCTGAAGAAGAATGCATTATTTATTATGTATGCCGCAGTTTTTTGAGAGAACAAAGAAATAAAAGGTTTGAAGAGAACCAAAACCAGTTACAGAAACTGACACCAGGTGCCTCAGGTCGATTAATAGCTTGTGAAATTGAATTTAATAATGTGCCGCAAGAAACATCTCAAAACCAAATGTCAGAAATGCACAGTAAACGTGACTATTAATTTGCAGACGCTGTTTCCTGTGTGAGATGCCCCCACGAGTCCTGGCCGAATGCGAGGAGAGATGTGTGTGTAAAGAAGGAGGCTGAGTTTCTGTCATTTGAAGAACTTATGGGAATCTTGCTGACCTCTGCAGCTTTGCTTGGAACGTCCCTAACTGCAGCTGTAGCGTTTGTTTTCTACAGACACAGGAAAACTGCTCTTGTAAGAGCAAACAACTCTGAGCTGAGCTTCCTGCTCCTTTTCTCCTTGACCTTGTGTTTCCTCTGCTCTCTGACCTTCATCGGTCGGCCCTCTGACTGGTCCTGCATGCTGCGGCACACAGCGTTCGGCATCACCTTCGTCCTCTGCATCTCCTGTGTCCTGGGCAAAACCATGGTGGTTTTAATGGCGTTTAAAGCCACACTTCCAGGCAGAAACGTGATGAAGTGGTTTGGGCCTACGCAGCAGAGGCTGAGCGTTCTGGGTTTTACTCTTGTTCAAGTGATCATCTGCATCCTCTGGTTGACCATCTCCCCTCCTTTTCTATCCAAGAATTTCAAAGAATTTAAAGACAAAATCATCTTGGAGTGTTCTCTCGGCTCAGCTGTGGGTTTCTGGTCCGTGCTGGGCTACATTGGACTTCTCGCCTTGTTGTGTTTCACTTTCGCCTTTTTGGCTCGTAAACTGCCGGACAATTTCAACGAAGCCAAATTCATCACGTTCAGCATGCTGATATTCTGCGCGGTGTGGATCGCTTTCATCCCGGCGTACGTCAGCTCGCCTGGAAAACTTAGTGTTGCTGTAGAAATCTTTGCTATTCTTGCCTCTAGTTTTGGATTGCTGATTTGTATCTTCATTCCAAAATGCTACGTCATGTTGATAAAACCAGAGAGAAACACAAAAAAGAACATGATGGGGAATCGGGTTCCAAAAGAATTCTGAGTAAAGAGACAAAGCAGTGGTTTAAGTTCGAATATTGATTATTTTTAAAAAAAATAGTCATATTGTTATAATTCTATATCTGTAGTAGTTATTCAGCGTACTGAAGGTTCAATACATACATTTTAGATCCCCTTCAGGTACCACTCAGCTTTTAGTGAGTCTAAATACATATTTTTATGTTTGAAATAAATTCTTCACATCAGCGATTTTTATGAAAAAGGAATTTGTTTCTTTTGTTTCCTGTTTTTTCCATAATTATATATTTTTCATGGATTCAGTTTGGATTGAAGAGATGGATTCACATTTCATAAATTGAAGGCTTTAAGTGCTGAAACGTTTTTGAATGTTTTTAATTAGAGTTCAATCATGTTTTACAGACAGTTTGGGTCTGTAGAGTTAAATCTTCCCTGACTCGTTTCTGGCTAACTTGCCCTCACAGTTGAATGGTTGATTTATTTATTTTATTTTTTTTCCCATCCCACAGACTCAAATTCCAGTTTTCATTTAAAATAAGAGAAAATTAAGGACCTTTTCGTTTTAGGTCAAAGCTTTGAGTGGTCCTAATATATAACTATTTAAAATAGCACCGCTTCTTTTTTCTCCACAAAGTGAGAATTAAGTTAAAAAAAAAAACATTTTGGAAACTTTTATTTCAAATAAGAACCAGTTTTGGAGATAAGGACACAATAAAGTTCATTTATTCCATCTTTACAGATATCTGAGCAGCGAAAAAGCCAGAATGTGAGAAGGTCACACATGAATCTGAGCTTTTTGAACTAATATTTGTCAAAAGACGTCATATGCCTGTGTGGACAGAACTCAACAGCAGGGACTTTTAAACCCCTGGGTAGGATGTGGGTTTACTAGGTGTCCAAGATTATATCTGACTTTTTTTCTTCTTCCTTTTAATGCTTCCCCTGACTCCCCTCTCCTCACTTGAGAAATTAACGAATGAACTCTAAATTGGGTTACAATCGTTGTTATTACTGGCTTCCTTGTGCTCTCCTGTTTTTAATATTAAAAATGGTAAAATAATTTTATTTTTAAATGTTTTCTTTACTATTTAACAATAAACTAAAGATCTAATATTTATAACAAATAAAATAAGTATTTTAGTTTTTTTGTTGTTGTTTTTTGCAACGAAGGGTAATAATAAATTCTGGAAGATTTTACCATTACATTAAAAAATAAATTTGCGATTTTCTAATTGCGTAATGATAGCATTAAATGAAAGCGAAAACTATGGCTTAATAAACATAAACAAACAGACTGATGCTTAAAATGAAACTATTTACATTTGTCTGTAAAGAATTTAAGAAGTTTTCATCTCCATTGAAGGCCTCCTGGCCTGGCTCCCGTTCTTAGCAATGGCAGCCAGAAGACACTTAAAAGAACCTGGACATAAGTTTTTCAGATACAAGGCAGAACGCAATAATAAAAAAAAATGTTTGTATTATTTATGCACTTTAAAGATCAGATGTTTCAGACAATTTAATCATTTCAACAGGGAAGACTTTTCTAATGTGAACAAAAACGGTTGGCATGAAATTTTCTACTTGAGTACCTCTACTTGTTCAAATAAAAAAATAAATACATACATAAACAAATCATGTTGACATGGCACAAAAAAACAACTAATTTTTATGACTATCTTCATGATTTAACCACACCTTGTAGTCCCATAGAGATGATTAATCACTGTTCTATTATTATACCTTTTGCTGCTCCAAATGGCATAAATATCAGTGCAATCATGCCATCTACATCGAGGCACATGTAACGCCACCGGTTGGTTTGTGCTTGTCATTCGCCATGACGTCGACACAGAGGTGGCCAGAGCAGGGCTGGGCACTTTTACATTTGCTCCTGGTGGCAACGTTCACTCAGGCAGAGGAGCAGGTGTGCACTGAGAGAGGAGACCCTGAAAACCCCCAGCTAGTTAAGAATGGAGACATTTTGTTAGGAGGACTCTTCTCTTTCCACACCAACTGGAAAGAAAGAGAGAACACCTACATGGTAAAGCCCCTGCCGCTGCAATGCACTAGGTAAGTATCACAAAAGAAATAATAAAAAAAACTTAATGTGCAATTTTTTTACATTTAGAAAATTTCCCCCACTATTTGTACAAATACAAAAAGGATTTTGAGTTTCTGCTGATTATGCCAACTCTTTAAATTGTCTGAATAAAGCTTGAATTTCAGAGAGTTCCAGTTAGCCCAGGCTATGCTTTTTGCCATCGAGGAGATCAACAACAGCTCAGACCTGCTGCCAGGCATCTCTCTGGGCTATAAAATATACGACACTTGTGGATCCATTGCTAGAAGTGTGAGAGTTGCGCTGTCCTTGGTCAACAGTAATGAAATGGTGGCTTCGCCTGCAGAAGAATGCACAAGACCTGCACAGGTGCAGGCCATAATGGGGGAAACGTCTTCCTCTCCTTGCACGGCGATAGCCACGGTCATGGGTCCATTTCATATCCCACTGGTGGGTACAGATTCTATAAATTTGAGCAAAAATAGGTTTATTTGCAATCTTTTTTATGATTATTATTACTTTTTGTTGAGAAAAACATGTCAGTGAAAATGTGTTTTCTTCTAATCAAAGCATACAATCAAACTTTGCTTGTAGATCAGCCACTTTGCCACGTGTGCTTGTCTCAGCGATAAAACCAAGTACCCATCATTTCTCAGAACGATTCCCAGCGACTATTACCAGAGCAGAGCCCTGGCGCACCTGGTGAAGCACTTTGGTTGGACTTGGGTCGGAGCCGTGAGGTCAAATGAAGACTATGGAAACAATGGGATGGCCACATTCATTGAAACTGCGCAGCATCTGGGCATCTGTGTGGAATATTCTGTCTCTTTCTTTAGAACAGATCCATCGGACAAAATACAAAAAATAATAGACATCATCAAAGCTTCTACTTCAAAAGTGATTGTTACTTTCCTCTCCCACATGGATTTGGATGTACTGTTACACGAGTTGTCGGGCCACAACTTGACCGGCTACCAGTGGGTGGGGACCGAGGCTTGGATATTTGATTCTCAAACCGCCGAAGGTGACATCAACCACATTTTAGACGGAGCGATAGGCCTTTCCATTCCCCAGGCATATGTGACGGGACTGAGAGAGTTCATGCTCGACGTGAGGCCTCTGAATTCGTCAAACGCAGACTTGTTTACTGAGTTCTGGGAGGCGTTGTTCAGCTGCAAGTTCAAACTATCAAAGTCAGCAGAGGTCCAGAGAGAATGCACCGGAGAGGAAGACATAAACGGAGTGGAAAACAGCTTCACTGACATGTCACTCATGCCCATTTTTAACAATGTGTATAAGGGAGTTTATGCAGTGGCTCACGCTCTGCACAACATCTTGGGCTGTAACAAAACGTGTGACAAAAATAAGCAGCTAGATCCGTTCACGGTGAGGTGTTAACAATGACAAATATCTTTTTTTGTTGCTACAAGGTCTGCAGATGTCTTTGTCAGACTATGACTTTGATACGACGTGTCGTTGCAGATTTTACAGCTCATACAAAGGAGTAATTTCACTACAAAGGAAGGGGATCGGGTTTTCTTTAACAAGAACGGAGACCCTGCTGCAAAGTACGAAATTATCAACTGGCAGCCGGGAGAAAACGGCATTGTGAACTTTGTCACGGTTGGTCTTTATGACGCAACGTTGCTGGCCAACAGACAAATGAATCTGCAAAATAAGACAATCATTTGGACACAAAATTCACCTGAGGTAAGAAATGCAGTAGAGATGTCTTTTTACAGATGCAAAATGTAGAGTTAAACTTTTTTTGTGATTGTTTTAAGCATGTTCTTGTTTTTCAGGTCCCCGTGTCTGTTTGCAGTGAGACGTGTCCCCCAGGAACACTTAAGGTCCTCAAGAAAGGAAAGCCTGTGTGCTGCTACGACTGCATAAGTTGTGCAGAAGGAGAAATTAGCAACAGCACAGGTTTAGTAGTGTTTATGCAACCCTCTGAACAAAAAAAAATGCAAAAATACACTGTGAATGCTGCACATGTACAGCTTTAAAAGGCAGTGATATGACCTGATCTGACCTCTGGTGCACTTTTGATTATGACACAATGAGAGCAAGCTCAGTTTCAGCTAATAAAACCACACCGTGTGGCTTTGTTGTGTTTGTTTTTTTTAGAATTCTCTCATTATATAGCATTCAGTCATTAGCGCTGAGTGTGAATTATTTAAGAAGAAGGAACCCAAACAGATACATGACCAAGGCCTGTTTTGAGGCAACTGCAAATAGAGAGAAATGTTTGCTTCAGATTTTAGTAAAAAATAAAATAAACGGATTAGGAAATGCCTTGTAAAAGTAACTTTAGCCTCCCTCTGTTTCACATTTTTTCCTCACAATACTATTGAAATATTCACTGAATTAAAGTGAGTTTTTTGTTGAAATGGAGGGCTTTTACATGGAGATTCAATTTTTTTTTTTTACAAGAAAAACTCTGTAGTGTGGAACATCCATTCAGCCCAAATTTAATCTCAGAACCCCACAAAAATAAAAAATAAATTTTTTTTAAAAAGTCCAGCCAAGCACCTTCAGAAATCATCTGAAAAACCTCAGTGATTTGTTACAGAGTGATATGTAAGCTGAGGAAAACTGAAAGAAAGCCGTAGCCAGTCCTGTTCATAGATCACCTCAAGTCGTAAATATGACAGGGAAAACATGAAGACAAACCAACGATAGTTTGGCTTCGCTCAAACACATTTATGTGCCAGATGACTTGCTCAATTTTCAGATTACAAACCGACAGATGCTCTCCATCCAACGGGACTGAGCTTGAGTAACTTTGAGAAGTAGAACAAAGAAACATTTCAGTCTAAAACATACCAAGAGGTGCAGAGCTCATTAGGGTCAAACAGAAATTGATTTCTTTTACTCTTTATAATGGTTTATCCATAGTAAGGTTTATAAACAATGCACCCTTTTCTCAATCTTAAAAAGAAAGACTACTTTGTGTTGGTGTGACATGTAAAATTGGAGAAAAATAAGTTGTAGTTTTGTGCTTGTAGTAGGACAAAATGTGGAACATTATGTAAGGACGAGATTGTACGTTTTTTATGGAAACTGCATGGATGATTGTAGCTGTGGCAACAGAAAGAAAAACTTAGGTTCAGAATTTAGAAAGTATTAAAGACGTATAACCAGCCCATCTTTTCTCAACAGTAGAACAACTTGTATTAAGTAGCCATATTATTAGATCAAGATAAAACAAAACTCTAAAAAGACAAAAAACAGATTAATCTAAATCTCTTGTTTAACACTCTGTTACTACTTTCCAGATGCTGTCACCTGTGTGAGATGCCCCCCTGAGTCCTGGTCAAATGACAGAAGAGATGTCTGTGTAAAGAAAGAAGCTGAATTTCTGTCTTACAATGAAATTATGGGAATATTACTCACAGCTGCCTCCTTATTCGGAACATGCATAACTTCTTTGGTAGCGTTTATTTTCTACAGACACAGAAAAACTCCTCTTGTGAGGGCAAACAACTCTGAGCTAAGTTTCCTGCTGCTCTTCTCTTTAACCCTGTGTTTCCTCTGCTCTCTGACCTTTATCGGTCGGCCGTCTGAGTGGTCCTGCATGCTGCGGCACACAGCGTTCGGCATCACCTTTGTCCTCTGCATCTCCTGTGTCCTGGGGAAAACGATGGTGGTTTTAATGGCGTTCAAAGCCACACTTCCTGGGAGAAATGTGATGAAGTGGTTTGGGCCTACGCAACAGAGACTCAGTGTTATGAGTTTCACTCTGGTCCAGGTGATCATCTGCATCCTCTGGTTAACCATTTCCCCTCCTATTCCGTCCAAGAACTTTAAAGAGTATAAGGATAAAATCATCTTGGAGTGTGCTCTGGGTTCAGCTGTAGGTTTCTGGGCTGTGCTTGGGTACATTGGACTTCTCGCCATGTTGTGTTTCATTTGTGCGTTTCTGGCTCGTAAACTGCCCGATAATTTTAACGAAGCCAAATTCATCACGTTCAGCATGTTGATATTCTGTGCTGTGTGGATCACTTTCATCCCAGCGTACGTCAGCTCTCCTGGGAAGTTCAGTGTCGCTGTAGAAATCTTTGCTATTCTTGCCTCCACATTTGGTTTACTAATTTGTATTTTCATCCCAAAATGTTATATCATGTTGATAAAACCGGAAAAAAATACAAAAAAGAATTTGATGGGACCGGGGCCATCAAAATAAGTCAGTAATGTATGATGAAGTGTTTTTAATTTGAAATTTGTCTGTATATTTTCTAAGACTTCTAAGAGAGAGCAGCACAGTGGCGTTTTACCTACGGTCATACTTAAATTTAGATTTTCTGACTAAGATCAGCTATAGTGCAGGGAGAGAGGACACCTACCACCAGGAAATCAGAGCAGCATGCACCACACTTGGCAGTTTGTTGCCGTTTACTGCCATAACCCATGAGAATCAAACCACACAGTGGGAGCACGAGGAAGACATGTGTCCGACTGGAAGCAGCGGCTTCTTATATACCACGCCCACTTTACCCAACCGGAACTTCTCACCTGGGAACTATTTGTGTAGAAATATGTATATTTCTATACCACTACATTCTACCCCCCTTCTTGCATTGTCAACCCGACGATGGCTGATTCAGAGCTAATACTATTAGTTCCAAGGTCTAAACAAAGCTGATACAGTTGACAAGGATGCAGGAGAGTCCCCAGGATGAATGTCTCCTGCTGGCCATGGGAGATGGTACACATTAGAATGTTGACCAGCAGTTGGATGTTTGGAGCGACGTGGGGCCACTGGGTCAGCACAGCTGACAGATGGAACAGTCAAAGATGTATAGAGTTCAGTGGATACAGCAGGTTCAGAAGGTGACCCAGATTCCTGGGATGCAGTTTGAGGCAGTGACCTACTAAAAGGCAAAGCAGAAGCAACCACCAGGGGTTGCTGTTCACAAACAAACAGATCATAATCAAATGGGCCATTATCTTCAGACAGTCCCTTTTCTACAGGAGGCAAGTTATGGGGAGGGATGTGATCAGGAGGAACACCACCAACCACAGGCTTTAGCATGGTACGGTTCACCCGTCTTACTTTAGTCTGGTCAGCCAAAGGTACAATGGTGTAAACAGAGCCACCCTCCTTTGTTTCCCTCAACATGTTGTACTTCACAGAGTTCCATCGGTCCCTTGTCTCCTTCTGGATGGTATGGAGTGATTCTTGATTTTACAATGCCATACAAGTTACACAGTTGCTGGATAAGCGAGCTCTCAAAGTTACGACCCTGGTCGGAGTGCAACCGAGCAGGAACACCAAACTTATAAAACCATTCAGACACCAAAACCTTAGCCACAGTGGCAGTTCACTGATCCCGTGTGGGGACAGCAACTGTATATTTACTAAAAACATCTGTCAAGACCAAAACATTTTCCAAGTCATTCTGGGTGGGCTCTAAGGTAGTATAATCAATGGCCAGAATTTCATTAGGATGTGATGCCAGTAAATGTCCCATGTAGCCATGAGCTTTAGGGTAGACATCCTTTGCCACTTGGCACCTCTCACAAGCCTGGCACCATTGGGCCACATCAGAGGCCATATGAGGCCAGTAACACTGGGGCCGCAAGAGCGCTAAAGTTCGCTTCACTCCCTGGTGACCATGTTCTTCATGGACTTGGGTCAGAACATCCTTAATTAGCACACTTGGCAACACCAACTGGAATACAGCATCACCACCATCTGATCTAAATACCTTTTGATAGAGAACTCCATCTCTCTTGACAAACTGGTCCCACTGCCGAAGCAGAACCAACGTGGGTCGGCATCCACCAAACATGGCAAACAAAAACCCTTTAAAGCACCAGATGCAGTGAGACAACCCAAACTCAGGAATCACTGCACACAGAAGAGGAAGACACCGTCACCACACCAGCACCGCCACCGGACCTCAGCAACTGCAAACAGAAAAAAAACAATTAAATACAACAATAAACCTAATACACCAAAAGAAAAACAATGTCTGGCCAAATAAATAAACAGTTATATAAAGAATCAAAAGGGCTGGAAACAACAAAAAACAGAAAATACAAGTTAAAATATCAAGACCAGGTGTGGCCCTCTGGCCACGCCGCAGCAGGAGGCGAACTGAGCTCGCCGGTGCCGCACCCCAAACACCGCTTTAATTGGGGCGTGTGACCAGCACCACAGTCCGAATCGGACTGATGAACGTACAGAAATCCGGGAGATGAAAGAGCAGCAATGGTCCAAATATGGGGGAGACATTTTATTTCCAATTTTGGACGCTCTAAATGTGTTGTTTTAGCTTTTGGTAGCTAATTGAAAATTGAAAAATAAAATAATAGGATGTCTATTCTAAGAAATATCAATTTCATGTATCTACTGTGAATGGTCACATGACCTGACCTCTTTACTTTCTGCTTGTACCACTGGACGTAAATGTTTGTTTAAATCGTTTACAAGTGAAAGACAGTAAAATATTTTAATAAACAAAAATAACTAAAATATCTTTTGTACATATGTTCTTTGAAGGACTTTCTACTCACATATAGTGCAAATTTTATCACCGCATGCATCTTTTAATCACAATAAGAGTATATGTAGCTATGGCAACAATTGTTGCCGGTGGCGACATATACAGCGCTGTGCTAGGTGTCTATGCTTTGGCTGTTTATTCATTGTATCTTGTTATTTTTTTGTTTGTTTTTTCTCACAGCTTAAATCAGGGTATCAGATGGATCATTTAGACCTGAAGGAATCTCAAAATAATGTCTTATAGATCAATATCATTCACATAGTTAAAAAAGATATTCTGCCCATTCAGAACCACACTGAACCTTTACCAAAAGTCATAACAGACAGAATAGGAAATATACCCTTAAACAAACTTTCTTCATTTGGTCATGTTCCGTCTCACACCCTCACCATGAGGTCCTAAGAGATGCATTGTTGTTCTCTTCAGCTA
>CAEFZX010010579.1:0-30597 GCA_903066825.1 Alfaro cultratus
GAGGACAAACTCGAACAGTGGGTTGTTGAACAGAGAGCAGCAAGTAGAAATGTCAGTACAATCAGTATTTGAATGAAGGCAACAGCGCTAGCATGCGAACTAGCTGTGTCACGATACACTGTGTCATGAAAATACCACGTCACTGACTTTACCTCGGGGAAAATAATAAAACAGCTGTTTATTCATTTTGGAAGTGAACAGAGTTGTCAGAACGCTGGTTTGTAATCTATTAATAAAGTTTGACTGACCTATCTGACTGTTTTGCTGACATTCCCTTTAGCACAGCTCCATCTAATGGATGCATAACGTAACTCCAGCCTCTACTGTAGCGTCTATTCTATGCGCCTTATAATGCGGTGCGCCTTATATATGAAAAAAGTTTTAAAATAGGCAATTTATTGAAGGTGCGCCTTATAATCCGGTGCGCCTTATAGTGCGGAAAATAGGGTACAATCTCATCCCTAATTTGCACAATTTCATTGTAGCTCTGGCTGTAGGTCGAGGTCCCACCCCAGTAATAAATATTTTGCAGCCTCTAACATGTTCTCTCCCAGAATTGCACTGGATATAGCTCCATCTATCCTCCTTGTAGGTCTTACCAACTTCCCTGTACCTGCTGGACAATAACATTGCCACAGCATGATGCTGCCACCACTACAAAACACAGTGCAGCACAAGTTTTCTGACAAAAAGGTAACCAATCAGCAGATGAAGGCATGGGGCTGAAAAAAGCAGTAATGTTTGGAGTGAAGCGCACATATAGGAGCATAAACGGTAATGTTATTAATAAATGCTGTGAAGATCAGATGTCTAGGCATCTCACCATCCGTAGGGTTTTCTGCCACACAGAACTTTGCATAAGCCATAAAGTCAAATATTACCCCTTCTGACTAGAACAAATGTTTGCTCTGTTCTCTACATATTTGCTGTGTCTCCTGTAAGACTCGTGGCAAACTGCAAACAAGATTTCTCAAGGCTCGCTTTCTGTGTTGGTCTAACACATTGCAGTTTGTGTTTGCCACATCCCTAAATGTAAAACTTATTTGCAAGCCACTACATGCAATTTTAGGGACTGATCATATGCCTTTTCTTATTTCATAATAACACCTTATTTTAAGAAAGGTTGAATCGTTTTAAAATAAATTTGAATACAACATTTATGCAATTATCTTTTACAGCTACTGCATTACATACCACAACCTTGGCGAAAACACAAACCACAGAGCTTTGAGCAACTGGGGACACAAAGCCGGGGATGAGTAAATCATACCTTAATCGACCACATTATGATCTGGTCCCCTTGTGTGCAGGTAACTCACCGACTCCTAGAACAGGTGTTCCCGGGGTCATGGGCCTCCTCATCAAGCTCTGCTGAGCAGCTACTGCTGACAGGCCCCTCTCTGGGGGTCCACCTGGAGCAGAATGGGAAGATCGGCCAGGATAGCTGGGCCCAGAGGCGAGAGGAGGGCGGGCAGCAGAACCGTTTGCAGGATTCGGCGCCACCAGTGGCATCTTTGGAGTGGCAATCCGCTGACGGAGCTCTAACAAAGAAAGATTGCAGACAATATAATAGTAAGTAATCCTGGATTTAAAATAGCATCTGAAGTGGCATATTCCAGCCCGTAAAGACTAATTCATACCTTGTCCTGGTTTGGGAGTCAGCTGGGGTCCAACTGGAGTGGATTCAAGTTCCTTTACACAAACGGCAAGATAGTAGAACATGATTTAACAGGAGGTAATTAGTTTAATGGCCAGGCTATTTGAGAGAAAAAAAATCCTGACAACTCACATTTTTTTTCTTAGACTCAGGATCAAACCTTTCCAAAATCATTTTGGCATTTTTATACGTCTCAGTTTCCATAACTTCCTCAAGCTTGGAAAGAAAAAACAACATCAACAAATATAAAAACCAATAAAACACAAGCAGACTGCATTAAATTCCTCGTGTATTAATCCGACAGTACACCAGTGTTTTAGTAATCATTTGGTCAATACAACGCAAGCAGATTGAATTCATTGTAACAGTTACTGCCTTCAAAACTATATTCTAAATAAAATATTGAACGTTTGTGCATGTTTGCATTTAATATGAAGAATAATTGGATTCACTACTTCGATAATGGGGAGTGTGAAAATTCATCAGCCCTAATTATTGAAAGTTATTAGAACTTGACAGAGGATGACAAGCAATTTATCAGATTTATCTCCTTTCTCTACTAAATGCCATTAATTAAAGTGACATTAGTGGATTAGCTCGTTGGGCTAACAAACTCACAAACTGCCTGCATAAATTCTACATGAGCTAAAGTTGCAAAATGCCCTGACCTACATTAAGAGCCAGAATAAAAACACCAATAATTCAGTCAAATGGTTAAGAGTAACAATTTGGGCTAAAACTTAAAGAAAATAAGATCACTTACTATTTTCATTTTTTGTTCTTTAAGATCTTCCAGTTTTTCATCTGAAAAACAAAAATATTGAAATTGAAATCTTTGTAACAAAAAACTTCAAAGAATAGTTATGCGTAGAAATCAGGAAGGATCTTACTATTTCTTTCAGATTTTCGTGAAAAAATGACGACTAGTGCCTTACGAAGTAGCCACACTCTGAAAGGCGGATTTAAAAAAGAGTTACTCAGCTTTGTCATGTTTAGGTTTTAGTGAACTTTCCATCAGTTCTGTTGTATACTTACAAAGCTGGAAATACTAAAAAGAGTAGAATCAATATGAGTCGTCCCATTAACTGTTCAGGCATGTACCACAAATACACGACAACGAGTGTGACCAAATACAGCAAACATGAGTACAGTAGCATTCGTCCGACCCATTTCTTTAACTGCTTTTGATACTTTTCACTGTAATCTTCAAGAGTCTGGATTTCCTGCAATGAAACGAAAAATTTCAAATTCTATATATGATTTTACCTATCTTAATCTTGATACATCTTAATTCAAAAACATGCCCAACAATGTAAATGTGTCAAACAGCATTTTAAACTAAAACTATTTATGGTGACATACAAGTTCATCTAAACGATGCTTAGTATATACATATACTGTATATGTTTAGACCAAATTCGAGGTACACAATCGTGGGGAAGCCTGAAACTTGGCAACAGCAGACACTCATCCACACCTTCCACAAGCTACACATTTGTTTTCTAAAGAAGATTGTTGTTCAAGTTGGTATATCAAAGAATACTAATGGAAAATTGAGTGAAAGAAGGAAAAAAACATTGTGGAAAAAGGTGAACAACCAAAAAGAACAACAATCTTGCCTTCTCAAGAGTTTGGAGAAGATTCACAGGGTGAGTACTTGAGCTGAGTATGTACAATACGTAATGTTCCAATTTTCAAAAAAAAGAAAAAAAGATTTGTTTAGGTTTTCATTAGCTGTAAGAAATAAATATCAAAATTAACAGAAAAAATGCTTGAAATAAAACACTGTTCATAATCTATATAATGCAAATTGTACTGAATAAAATCATCTTTTAAATGTATTTGAATTTAATGAGATGCACCTCCTTCCCTACCTTACAGAAGGCATTCATCTATATTATTTTACCTTACTACACTGAAACAAATTTTAAACAGCACAATCCAGAAATTACAAACTGACGCTGCTTTAAGGCTAGACACTGTTTAGCTACCACATTCAAACCACATCTCTTAATATTGTATTGCGTTTGTGCTTAAATGCAAATGAAGGCAAATTCATGTAAGGTTTGAAGGTCTACTTCTGAGAAAGAACCCAATTGTCTGGCATAGGAGTCAAGATTCAAAGGTCACTGTATTACACAGAAGCAGTAATGCAAATACCACATAACAAGGGAACGTCCAATCAGAAAATAATTAGGACAAAAAAAAAAATAAAATAAAATTACATTTTAAAGTTAAACTAGTAATTAATATTCTGATTCTCTAAATGGAAAATGTAAGCCCTGCTTCAAAGTGCTGACCAGGCTAGCTAAAAATAGCCAGTGGATAGAATAGAACCCCCTCCTGATCCCTGGCATGCCACTGGAACATGTGTGTCTGTCACTCTAGGCAACAGATGAGCAGATCTCATGTTCAGTTTTACTATACAGTAGATTGTGAAAGATTATCCTTTCTTGTGCTATAAAGCAGCAGACAAAAAACTATATTCTGAAAGAATTACAAGGGAAGACACAAATAGGTCTAATTCCCATCGCTTCACAACCTAAATACGACTCGACATCTTTCCGACGTGCAGACCTCTTGTGAATACTACTCCAAGGACACAAACTCAAAATAGCCCAACGGTGGCTTGGTTTCAATACAGCAATGAAGCTCAATCACTCAGCAAATCAATCAAAAATGTTGCCTGTGTTTTCAGTTATTTGGCATTACAAACTGATTGAATGCAGCAGCTTTACTGAAATGCTTTACAAGAGTCTTATAACCTGGAAAAAAAACCTACATGAAATAATTTCACTAAATAGTAAATAAATGTAAAGATTATGATAAAATTCAAAATATACTAAGATATTGATAAATTATTTTCCCCATTATATTCAGAAATAACTTCCCTTTCAGTTAACTTTACCTTTTCAAGTCTTTCCAAAGTTTCCACAGTAGAAGGTTTAGCCTGAAAGACAAAGAAATTCAACAGAGTAACTTATTGTCTGAAACAAAAGTCAATTTCCTTGCAAATAGCTTCTTCGATATTTTTCTTTGACACCTTTGCTTGCTCAATACTGTAAAAAGTCTCAGTACATTACGTTATTCAGGTTTAATGCAAAAGGGAAACAAGAAAATTTTGTCACATGCCCCGGTTAAACGATAAAGCTACATACCAGTAAAGACTTTCAAATGCAATATTAGGTGGTTGCAATCAATACTCAGCACTCTGGAGGACACATAGAGCAGTGACATGAAGACTCTGTTGTGCCTAAAAATTTATAATTTAAAAAACACAAAGTTTCTGTAAACTGTGGGAATGATGAGTGGAAACATTTTTAATTTAGTTCTGATCAGAAACTAGGAGAATAAACTGGAGGCTTTGTAGATTTATTCCTAATTTTTGTGCTGCCCGATTTAATATAACTAATACACCCAAATTACTCTGCTGGTAGTAACAGCCATGCTTCTTTGTGCGAAGGCCACTAACACACTTCTTACCTAAATGACCAAATAAACTGATGTTGTGCTTCACTGACAACACTTTGCCACACGGATGTGCGAAATGTTTGGTAGCAAACCACTCATAAATTGAGCTACATTTGTAGTTGGAATTGGGCGTCCATTGATTCATTACAACTTAAACAAAAAACTAACTTTATGACACGCGTTTTGCTCTCCAAGAACCAAAGCTTACAATCTGTGTTGATTTTGCAACCATCTAATCTAGAAACATAACTAGGAATACAAACCCTCCATCGTGAAATTGCAGACCCCATGTTGATGAAAGGTTGTGTTCCTGTCCCTGGTTTTATATCTCCACCTGTGGACAGCAGTGGTTATCACTGAATCGCAAAACTAATTTTAAGTCAGCTTCTTGTCCCCCTTTTTGAGGAACTGAAACATTTGCCATTGCTTCATTTTCGTGCGTTTCATGGAAGAAGTGCGGAACAAACTACACGAAACACTCCGTGTGAGGCAGTTTACCAACTTTGACCAAATCATCCACATTAAACACGGTAATACTTTTTGGCAAGGCTTCAGCAGGGGACGTGGTGCCTCTTGCTAACTCCTATTAGCAAATCTTTACCAACGTAGCTCTGTTTTCGATGGCATTAGCAACAAAAGACAGATATTTAACGCTTCGTATATGTTTGTACGTGGATGTCACAGCAATATGTTACTAAAACAACGTCACAAGCTCCAACACATACGCTCAATTATTACCCGCAAGCGCTGTTGTTACTCTGGCTAACTTTGGATAGCCGCTAGCTAGCAGTAATGCCCCTGTCAACAGCGGCAATCAGAACAACTATCAAGCTTAAGTTTCTACAGAGTTTTACGTTAAATCGGTTACAAAAGTAGCTTTTTCTATACGGTTGCACACGGCGAAGTTACCTTAGAAGTCGAGAAGCCCAGTTTCAATAGCCTACAACCAAACAGCAGCCCGTCTTGTCTTTACTCCGAGTTAACATGGGGGAGTGTCCTCCAGAGAGCCGAGCACAGGAACAAGACTAACTGGATTCACTACCCTGGGCGACTCTTTATGGTTTAAAGTAGAATCACAAGGCTCAAATTCACATGATTGACAACTAAATTATGGATAGTTATTCTGGTTATGTACTTAATTGATTCCTGAACCTTCCTGTTTGTCAACAGGGCCGTGCAAACGTTTTAAGGATATGTGGGTGCCCAAAGTTTGAGAAGGAACCACCCACAGTAAAACAAAACATGAGGTGGGAGGTAAGTAGCTACATTTACTGAGTTATATTTACTAGAGTAACTTGGGAGGGAGGGGGGGGGTATTTTTAGGAGTTGGTTTATCTCCTAAAAATAACTTGTATCTTTTACTTGGGTAATGCTATTATAAAGTATTGCTACTCTATGGAAAAAATATAGTTTCATTATAATCAGACTTTTTTTAGAAAATGAATTTATAATGCTGATTTGTTTTTTTATCTTGTGCAATGATGGATGTGATATTTTAACCCTTTAACTCCAAAACTCGGAAAATTAATGGTTTTATTACTGAGGCCCAGTAGTAGGCAAAAAATGTGGGAATACCAAAATACCAATTCTCATTTCTAACACACAACATCCTTAATTCTAACAGATCCCATTGGTTAGTGCAGAAACCAATTGGATCTGTTACACACACACACGCGCGCATACATACACATGTATGTATGTGTATGTATGCATACACATACGAAAAAGCCATTTTAATGTGAGTATGTAATGCTTTGCATAATCTCTTTTTGCCAACAGAACAGCCTCTTAGTCTTTAACTATAACATTGAGGTTTGAGCATGAAGAGGAAGATCTTTGAGAAATCCTCTTAGCAAAATCCTTCTAAATATTTTAGTCCAATTTATTCAGTTTATCATTTAGGCCTGTGGGTCAAAATGCTCACACACAAACACTTATTTTGTATGTGTTGAACCATTTCTTTGTTAAATTGACCTTCATGGTTTGGATCATATGGCAAAACCTATGGCACGGCTGAAAGACCCAATGACATTTTTTTTTTTTCAATTTCCTCGTATTTCAAAGAATAAATTGATGCTACTCTAATAATGCCCTTTGAAAAGAAATAGTCTACAAAATAATAAATCCTCTACCTTGCTTAACTGCCAACATGGGGTACTTTTCTATTTTCTATTTCATTCTTTGTTTAAAGCCAAATCCACCTGAGTCCTCCGGTGAAACTCAATCTTTGTCTGATTTTACTAAGCCCTTATCCACTTATACCTATGAGTAACGATTGAGTGGTAAAAGCCCCTTTTTCAATACCTACTTTGCTGGGGTTCTAAGCATGCTATATGGGGCTGAAAATGTCAGAAGACTGCCTTTCACTTATTAGTTAGACGTGGAGTCGGTTGTCTCACAAAAGCAACTTGTGTACAAGAATTGTTTCTTTCATTTGCAAAAACTCACAACAGCGGCAATTTAAAGCTTTAAGGAATTGACAATACTGAAAACAAAACTGTGGTCCAAAGACAAGGTGCACATGTTTTATGCTTGGTGCATTGTATTGCATATGTCATGTTACTTTTCAGACTCACTGGCTGCCCAGCTGGGACTACAAGATCATATAGAGTTCCAGGTATTGAGCTAAATAAATAATTAAATAAATGGGTTTTCCACCCAACTGGCAAATCGTGCCCAAACTAAAAGATGGATTTTTCAATAGGAGATCTTTTGTGAGATTATGCAGCTGCAATAAAGGATGAATTTATTCAGATTTTTACACATATTTACTGGGGTTCGCTAAGAGTGAGAAAACTTATAAATATGAAATGATGGTGCAATATTTGATTGCATTTTAATGGTAACTTTAACTACTAATTTAGACAATGTTACCTAGTTCAGTTTATTTTAAATAATTCTTCTTTCAGCTAGTTTACAATCTGGAGCATCAAGAATATTTCAGCATCTGTGTCATATTTAATGACATTCTGTTCAGAATTGGTCTGACACTTTACTCAGTTAGCCTTATGATGGTGTTAGAAGAAAATTTGGGGAAACACCAAACTTATTAACTTTTATTGTAGGCTGACCCTTGGTAGCTATAAAAAAGGGATGCAGCTATTATCCAGCAGATGTGGGGATAAATCGGCCTTTTGGTGAAGTAATAGATCAACAACCTAACATTATCATTTTTAAAGTCATCTTATGCCTTTTTAGCTGTGCAGCTAAAAAGCACCAGATGGTGCATTGGAGTTTTTCATCGATTTGATTTTCACAAGTGTTAGAGGCACATTGTTTGTAGAGAAAACTGTAAATAAACACATCTCCATTAGTGAGGCAGTCCAAGAATGTGTTTAGTTAAAAAAATAGACCTATCCTATTCAACCAGGCATCCTTGTAAGGACTGAGAAGGCTCACAGTAAAAAAACACTCTGCAGTGGTTAGTGAATGGGACCAGTAACAAATAAGATGTATATGAACAACTAACAGGATGTTTGTGAACACAATTCATTCCATCTTGTTAGATGGTTTTTATGTAATGTCATAAGAAAGACAAGTGATGTGATTAAATGGTCCCAACAAAATGTGACTATGCTGTTTTGTATGTTTGTCCAGTTAGTGTACTGTGGTTACTCACCAAATCTGATGATAATCAAGGTATTTAAAAGATCTGATCAAGGAACGAATACAAGAACTGATTTAATCCATGCCCTCTTCACCTTTTCCCAGTTATAACTAATATAAAAGCAAACAAGCTTCTTAGAAGAATGTTGTATTTTTTAGCCAAATGTACTGATGAAGCAGACATCCTGTGCCCTAAGGGTTTCTCATTCTAACTTACCAGTGTGTTGTTTGTGTGTTTAACCTGTTTTCTACCATCATCAACAAGACAGTGGATTTTTAAACCTTATCATGTACATGTATGAAAATGTCATGTTTTGTAATGTGAAAAGCCGAAAAAATTAACAAATCTGTCACAGAATAAATAAATAAATAAAAAATTAAATCATTTGTAGATTTGTACAATTTAAGTCTTTCTTGCAACATAATTGAGGACAGTGGTAAACGATCTAGCATGAAAAGCATAAACAAAAGACAAAACCCAGTTTTATGGTATAAGCAGACATTACAAGGTAAGGCTGCAAGGTTTGCTAATTAAATCTATGTGATTTACTACCATTGGAAACTGTGGCCCCACCTAAGAAAAGACTTTTTTTTCCTTTATTGTCTTGAAGAAATAATATCAGCAATGACCTTAGAGGATATTGTAAAGGTGCCCATTGATTTGAGCAAGTGTTTTGAGGTTTTTTTTTAAACAATTGACAGTTGTTCTAGTGTGAAAAAGGATTAAGTTTATAGCTTTCAAGACAACCAGTTGTTACAAGATTGACTGTTTACTGTGTAATGCTTGACAAATAATAAAAAGCAGCAAGTTAGAAACCATGGGCTTCAGTTAGCATGCTGAAGGTTGGTTTGTTTGGAGGACTTTCCAGGATAATAGATGTGGAGGATTGATGGATTAAACTGTGACTTTTGTGATTTTCTTCAGTGAGCCAGTCTCAATCTTTTGTCCTTCAATTCTTATCAGAACAGCGAGGTTTTGAAAACACACAGATCAGATCTAAAGCCTTAAAAAAGCAATTTGAAAACGCTCAATTAAATATGCAGAACAGATTAGATCTGATGAGCTTATATGCATATGTATAGAAAGATGATGAGGTTGGGGCTTATTGTAGGTTTGCAAAGTTGCATCCAAGAACATTTGCACTACTGGAGCAATGTTCTTTGGACATTGCTCCAACCAATGTCCAAACCAATGAGCACAAAACCATTGTGCTCATTGGCTCAGCATAATAGACAGCTGGAAGAAAACCAGCAGATTGGAAGCATTTTAAGGTCACTTAGATGACCCTGAACACTTCTGAATGCATATTGTGAATTATGACATGCAGCATTTTAATTTTACAATGTAGTAGCAATGAAAAAAATGACAGAACTGGATGCAATCAAGACAATGAAATGATTGAATAAAACAAGTTGATGCTACTTTGAGACATTTTTACTTCTACTGTCTCCAGCAAGCACCATTTGACCAATAGTCAGGTATAACTTCTTCATATCAGTATCAGAGATTTGATTAGTAAGTCAGATTATTTGGCTGCACAGTGGCGCAGTTGGTAGAACTGTTGCCTAGCAGCAAGAAGGTCCTGAGTTCGATTCCCGGCCCGGGGTCTTTCTGCATGGAGTTTGCATGTACTCCGGCTTCCACAGTTCAAAAATATGACTGTCAGGTTAATTGGTCTTTCTAAATTGTCCGTAGGTGTGAGTGTGTGTGCATGGTTGTCTCTGTCTCTGTGTTGCCCGACTGGCGACAGGCGACCTGTCCAGGGTGAACCCCGCCTCTCGCCCGGAACGTTAGCTGGAGATAGGCACCAGCACCTCCCGGCCCCACAAGGGACAGGGGTGTAAAGAAAATGGATGGATGGATGGGTCAGATTATCTTATGTGTTAGTTGTTTTTTTACATATACATTTTTGTGAAGTTCAGTAAAAAAAATGAAAAATATTGTAGAACAAAAAAGTCAGTTGGAAAAATAAATAAAATCATCATAGTGATTGGAGCTAAGCTAGTCAAGCATAGGCTGAAGAAAAATGCTGAAGGAAATTTTAACTTGATTAAAAATTATTCCAAAAATATATATTTTTGGAATCATGTTTTTACATTCATAGTTTACATTCAAATCTTTTTAAGTTTTCTTTTAAGCAATCACATTTTCTTTATTGTATAAATTCGCACTTACCAGATGCTGATTTCAGAGTCTTTCTGTTATCTTTTAGCTATTTTCTAAGTATATTCTTTCTTATTTTAAAAAAAAAATATCTATGCTGATTCATCTGGTTGCAAATTTAATTCACTCAGGACATACTGGATTTCAGTCACACCAGATCATTTAAATTTTTACTTATTCTAAATCTTATGAAATGAAGGGACTTCTAGAAATAACATTTTCACATATTCTTGTAATACTTTTATAATGACCAAAAATGGACACAGGATATTTTCTTTTTTTGTTTATGGTTCACAATGTATGAAAAAGGTAGCATGTTGTTTTATTACTTCATAATAACAGATTCGTAGCTAATGCCATCAAATGCCAAATTTAGGTAATTTTGAGTATTGTTATGGCATCTTAAACCTATAACAGCTTACTT
This sequence comes from Alfaro cultratus, assembly GCA_903066825.1. Classification (NCBI taxonomy): domain Eukaryota; kingdom Metazoa; phylum Chordata; class Actinopteri; order Cyprinodontiformes; family Poeciliidae; genus Alfaro; species Alfaro cultratus. Next base: position 11,323 of record CAEFZX010010579.1, read on the forward strand.
GTAGTCTACTTGGATCCCAATCTTCATTAAACGAAATGAGCATTTAAATAAGGAATTTCTTATGTAGGAAAATAAATGAATTTTGCATTGAGTTCCTGAATTATTTAGATAACTATTTGGCTATTTGCCTTTTAAATTAATTGTTTATTGTTAAAAATGTGGAGTCGTAAGATATTTTTGATTGAGTATAGCTCCAATTTATATTACCACCTTAAATAAATCCAGGCTGAATGAGCCATTGAAGTAAAAACCCATAAACCAATAAATAGCAATTTCCAAAATAATTGAGAACATGTTTCAATACATATGCATGAAAAAGGCATTTTCCATACCACTGGCTCATATGCACAGCGTAATTGATTGAGGGAGTGACCTGCTGTATTAAATGTTATTTCAAAACTATCAAAACGCTACAAAATTGCAAATTGCCCAGCTTGTATCTGGATTAATACCTCATTCATCATCATTATGAGCTGATAAGTTAATTTAACCATTTCATTCTGTCTTAATGAGCTATAGTTGAATTAATGCCATGTAATATATGAAAGTAACATTTGAACAGAGGCAATGATTTGAGACAAACAGAGCAGAGACTGCTTTAGATACATAATAGTGGCATGGATCTCTGCAGGCTGTACATAGTCCATAGTGCACAACACAAAAGCAGAGCATTCTACAGCATAAATTATGTTTTTATGCTTAAGTTGCAGTGGAATAATCATGTAATTACATTGCTGCGCAAATGAATTTGCACCACTTAAGCCATCACAATTTTAATCATTTAATCACTGCAAGAAATTTCAGTTCATTTTTTTTCAATAGGTCAAAGCAAACTAGTGCATGATTATGAAAAAGAAGGAAAATCCTAAGATTTTCAAAAGCTTTTTTTTATGAATAATAAGTGTGACATGCATTTGTACTTACCACCTTTTAACTCTGATACCCCTAAATAAAATCCAGTGTGACAAGCCTTTAGAAGTCATCAAGTCATGCAGTAAATAAAATTAAAATCTGTGTAGCTAAATCGCTGTATAAATACCTCCATGCAGAGAACTGCTTGGTGAACTAACAGCATCATAAAAATTAAGGAACACACCAAACAGTTCAGGCATATTAGTTGTGAAGATGTTTGAAGCAGAATATTTTGATCACATCTGAAAATGAAAGGAGTGTGGTACAAGTGTAAACTTAAAAGGTCTCAGGTTAAGAGGCGTTTCGCTCTGGAGGAGCTGTAGATATCCAAAGCTCAGGTGGAAGTGTCTGTCGAGAGAACAACTCTGATATGAACTCCACAAATCTGGTGTAACAAATAGGCCATTTCCTAGGAAATCCCTAAGAAGTGTGGTTTCACGTTTACCTTAGGCCATAGGATAGTCAAACATGGGGAAGAGATTTTCTGGTCACATAAGAAGAAATGGTATTTGTACATGATGCTATGTGTGGTTGGATGACTAACTCTGCACATCTGCTGAAAACGCAATGACCACTCTGAAACATGGTGGTGGCTACATCATGATGTGGGACTCTTGTCTTTAACAGGAGCATGAAAACTGATGGGAAGATTGTTGAAGCTAAATACAGGGCAGTCCAAGAAAAAAATAAATCCAGTGAAGTCTGCAGAACACTTTAGACTGTGGCAGAGGTTCTCCTTCAGGAACCCTAAACATACAACTAGAACCACAATGAAATGGTTCAGATCGCTGCATATTCACGTGGTAGAATGGACCAGTCAGTGTCCTAACATAAATTCAATTTAGAGTCGGTGACAAGGCTTAAAATTAGATTTTCTCAGTCTGACTGATCTTGAGCTATTATGAAAAAAAAAAAAAAAAAGCATATTTGTGTCTTTGGCAATACTTGGGTGTAACTACACAAGATGTAAAAAAAATAAAATAAAATCACACTTTGAGGGTTGAATACTTTGCGAGAACACTATACCTTTTGGTATAGGGAAGTATTTTTACTCTGAAATACCCAGGATACTGCATAATAAATAATAATGTACTTTTCCCATCCCTAGTAAGCATCCAGTCCCTCCTCTGTTGAGCGATTTGACCGTGCATGTGTGCTCTGTGCTGTCTTCCAGTTCCACCTTAAACGCGTTTTGGCCCCGCTTGCTCCCTGTAGTTCAGCTTTTTTTTTTTTTTTTTTTTTTTTTTTTTGTCCTCCCTGCAGCAGCTGTCACCCTGCATTACTCGCAGTCAGCTAAATGAAACATTATTCTAAACATATGCATCGTAATCAGTCCGGTCACACTTACAAGAACACGCGTTAATAAGGCAATCAATCACTCTGGAACAAGCGAGTTGTTCTGTAACAGCTCATAAACAGTGTGTAATGAAGAATTGGAGGTTGGCATGACACGGCGCTGATCAGATAATCAATGTCAAAGATGCGATGAATGTCAGTAAATGCAGTTTTCATGTCGTTTCTATAAAATCCACCAATTTACCACAAGCAGTTCAATTACCCTGAAAATACAGTCAATTAAACGTTGGGGGGGAGGGGAGGGGTGATTGGACAGTAAGGGGCAGGATCATCGATCTTTGCATTTCTATCTCGCTGCTGGACGTTTAATTTGGTTTTTCTATTAGCACCAAAATAAAGAAAATATAAAATATATTAAACAAGCCAAAGATTTATTTTCTTGTCAAAAACCATTCAGTAAGGGTGACAGACAGTCTTCTACATTATCACGAGGTGTTTTTTTCCCTCTCTCTCTCTCTTACTGTCGCGCACATTGGATACAAAACTCATCATGTTATAGTGGGCAGTGTTTTTCTGGCCTCTGTCTTTTCCCCTTTGCACCCCCCTATCTATCTCCTTCCAACCCTCTGTTTAGTAAAGAGCAAGCAAACCTGGTGATATATCACAGCCCCTAATCCTATTTCTTTTAATGGGGACGTTCAAAAAAGCAACTTATCTTAAAGTCCCCCGGGGACAACTCATGGTGTTGGCTATATTTTTAAACCAAGTGCAATTAACGACAGTATCAGCTTGTATCATTTAGAGGTAATGTAAAAATAATGGTAAATTATAGGGCCGGAATGACCCGTGATGGCAGGCCTCATATTCCCTGCAGCTTTCTGCGTATTTTTAATTAATGTTCGAGAGGTTCTTTTGATTTACCTCACTCTCCAAATAAGCCTAGGTATCTTCAAATAAGTTAAATATATAGGTTAGATATCCTTTTTTTTTTTTTTTTTAAATGTAGCAAGTAAATTGATCATTGTGATTTGAAATTAATCTTGATATTTCATTTATTTTTGCAATAATAAACAAATTTATGGAAAGATTTTTTTTAATTTATTTTTCCAAGAACAAACACGATCAATAAATAACAAGATTTACATTTCATATTGCACATTTTTTTTCAAGTTAAAATATTTTAATTCATACAGTCATTGATATTTTAAATACAGAGTTTGACATAGACCCAAAACGAAAAAGACTAATAATTTTTTTAAAAAAAGAAATAAAAATAAAAATAAAAAAATAGAGGGCCGTGAAGAAATGTTCTCCTTCTCAATATCAATTCTCAATTTCGCTCAGGAATTTGAACTATTGTTGAATTTACAGACCAATAGGCAGCTCCTTCCAGTGTTTAAACATTAAAAAAACATTCATCAGGTCACACAAAATAAATTATATGTATGTATATATATATATTAAAAAGGAAAAGTGTTTGGAAAATTGCCTATCATTTACATTTAATTGTTTGTTTTTTTTCCTTTCAAATCAATAATCCAGTTCTCAGCTATCAGTAGGAATATTTGCTTTTTTTTTTTCTTTTACTTTTTTTTTTATTTTTTTAAACAATTCACATGTTTTAGAATTAACATATTGTTGATGTCCCAACAGGAACAACTAAAATGCACAGTTTTTAAAATTCTTACTGCTTTTTTTTATTTTTATTTTTTATTTTTACAGGTGCAGACACGTTGTGAAGCATTGTGGGGCCACCTGATCCGAGTCCAGTCCCGTCACTGTGTGTGCAGAACAGGTCCTACAGGAATTATACATACACTGGACTGATGTAATGAGGTTCGGTAATGTAAATAAAGCAGGTTCTGCTGTGTAAATCCAGTTTCCCCCCTCTTGTTTGGAGCAGAAGATTATTCATGGAGCTCTTGGAAAGCTGCTTCATCTGAAACATTTTAAAGCCTCCATGTGTCAGCCGGTCTCCTCGTACGGGGTGCCAGGAGTGTCGCTTTGTTCCAGCTCTTTTGTATGTCTAATGACTTCCCTCCGCGGGTTGTTAGCACTTGACAGCGGGTCTCAAAACGACGAACTTTTCTTGCGGCCGCGTATTCAAAGGAGCTCCATCTAGGTGCGATGATTGGCAATTTTTGTCATGATCCTCTCGTTATTAACATAAAAATTGACACGGAAGACGCGATGTGAAATTATATGCACCTTCTTGCTGATTAGGGACGTCCCCACAGAGCAGAGACTTGGTGTTGGAGAAGCTATATTGCTGCCAAAATATCAGTCTGCTAGAGGCCTTAGTGAAGAAAGATGGACCAAGCTAAACATAATAATAAAAACACCTTCTGCTTTTTAAAGTTTGACGGAATGTACTTTAAAGCTGACGTAAATAGTCAGGTAAAAGTTTGATTTTCAAACCTTAGAAATGGAGGACTCCCTTATAGAGCACATAAGTATGAAATGGCACCCTGATTGAAAAAGCAGACGTAAACTAATTCAAGTGTTTTGTTTGCAATCAGACAATTCGTCACGTTGCAGTTTCTACGTCCAGTTCGTACCCAGACAGGTCAATCGGGTTCCCTTCTGCATATCAGTTCATTTCTGTGGATGGGGTTTTATTGAACTTTGTGTCAGTTCCCCCCTTACAACAGTACATCAGTTTCGTACACATTTATTACCATTTCATTTTTTATTTTATTTTTTGCTTCCGTTTTTGTTAAAATAAAAAAATGTTAAATGAGTTGCTGCATTTGAGCTAATTTCTCCAGGTGGGTGTTTCTGGGATGAATTCTAGATGTTTTAATTCTTGTAAAATTTTACCTTCCTCATATTTCCATTGACTATGACTCCAATGCATGTGTGTTCCAGTCCGAGTAATGGTAACTTCGTCATTGAATGCTTTTCTCATTTTGTTCGTTTTGTATGCAACTTTTTTTCTTTTTTTTTTTTGGGTACGAATCAGTGTTGTCTCAAGGGACTGTCATTTAGTGAGCATATCATTTGTAAGCCAGCAGATGGAAGTTTTCTGTTGCATTTTCTTTGCTCTACTTTAAGGAAATGTGGTCATATGTCTTCAAGTCAGTGCAGAAGGTTGCATCGAATTGTTTTGATTTCTTCAGATAATCTTTCCGATTTTATAAGAATAAGCTTGTCTTTTAAAGGGGATATAAACGAATCTAAATGGGCATTGGGTTCCAACAGAGTGTTAACAGGACGTCTTTAACTAATAATATAACACTGAATTAAAGTAAACGGGAAATTTGAGCATTATTATGATTTTTTTTATCTCCCCTAATAAAAAAATATTTAACTACGAACAAAACTAAATTCATATGCAGTCGTTTAAGTGAAATAAGCAAAATGGAGGTAATGGACGAAATATGGGAATAATTGACAGTGAAAATGCTCCTTCAGAATTTTTCAACATGTTATATAATTTTTAAAAGAAATATTTCTTAGAACCCTTTAACATCACTGATTTTGATTTTGATATGTATCTAAATCGATATTGCAGATTTTGACTCGGATCCAACCGAAATATCTCTGAACGACCTCGTGATGGCAGACATTTTGAAACTTAATCATAACACATTCCCTTACAAATTACAGGAGCAGACTGAAGAAAACCCCATCTAAATGATCAAAATCATCTCTTCTCAAAGCAGGAAGGAATGGACTCGGGGTCAACACCAAACATCCGGTGGAAGATAAAAATGTTGGGCACGAAACAACCAAAACAGCAAAAGTAAAAAAAAAAAACAACAAATGGTGGAAGGGCGAAATAACCAGCCAAAAAACCCCAGGTCTACTCGCATAACGTCTTTTGAAAACTGTTGGCTATATGAATTGCAATAGTTGATGTCCACTCTTGCTGTTAGAAATAATACTCAGAAATGAAACATTTACAACGCTTGACGCACACGTGTCTTTAAAAACAGAGGCAGGGTGAGCAGTTATCTGTTAAGGGAGCTCTCCTCTCGCTGATCAGGTGATGGGACTGAGGTCTTACTGAGAACAGCGGCGGAATACGGTAGAAAGCTGCTCTCTGATCTCTGCGTGGAAGCCGTGCAGGTAAAGTCAGCGCCGGCGCTCCTGGAGCCCAGCGCGCTGGCTGCCTGGCTGCTGCTGTGGCAGCTCAAACACGAACAGGGCCCGGAGGCGGACGGAGCGCTAACCGCAGCCGCCGCCGCAGCCGCAGCCGCCGCCGCGGAGGCCGCAGCCGAGCTGTTTAGGCCCGCGGGCGACTGGTACAGTCCCGGGTGTCTGAAGCTGCACAGGAGCTCCGGCCGCGAATATGGATGGGAGAGGGCGCGGAAGGTATCAAGAGGCCGGATGGAGGTGGCGAAGGGTGAAGAGGCGGCTCCTGTGGCCGCGGCGGCCGCTGCTGCAGCCGTGACGCCGACGTGCGGATAGTAGTGCAGAGGCATGTGCGAGTGGAAGGGGTATGGTAGACTTCCTGTGGCGGCCGCATGCGTCATCATGTAAGTGTAGAAGCTGGGGTCTGCAGGATGGGGCCAGGACATGGCCAAGCGCTGCCTCTTATCCTTCATCCGCCTGTTCTGGAACCACACCTGCGCACAGAGTCAGAACAAGGCCCATATTGAAGCTGCCGTGTTGCTTTCAAGCACCACATTTAGAAAGGGGAAGTGTGTGCTTGAGCGTGTGCAGCAGGAGGGACACACACACATCCCTGCTTTGACGATAAATATTTATAAGAAACGCTCCCGTTTTTATGAAATAGCAATAAAAGTGGGATTTAGATAAGATGCAGCACTTAATATGAACAAATTCGTTTTGTTTGTGCAGTTCATTTATATGTAAAATAATCCTAAATGCAAAAAAGTAAATACAAAATAATAGTAATATGCACGTTGGACTGAAAAAAAGTCCCCCAAAGATTTACAATAATTATTAAAAGATATGATTTATCTTGTAAAATCTATTTCAGCTATTTGCACAGCTACCTCAGTTATTTTGATGCCCATCGAGCCTCGTGATTCGCAGCCTCACCTTAATTGTTGTTTCGGGCAGATTCAGCGCTGCGGCTAATTCGCACCTCCTCGGTCTGGAAACGTAGTTTTCCCGATAAAACTCCTTCTCCAGTCTCCCGATCTGTTCCCGGGTGAAAGCAGTCCGATACCTCCTGACCTGGTCGGTGTTGGAATTGTTGGATCCTCCCGCCGAGTTTCCGTTCATGTTCTGGAGGGAGTTCGAGCTCGTGTTGGAGGACGCTGAATTACTGTCAGAAAAAACTGAAAAACAAGAAGAATTATAGGTCTATGCTTTTTATTATTATTATTATTATTATTATTATTATTATTATTATTATTATTATTATTATTATTATTATTAGGAGCTCACTAAGCTACAAGAAAAAAATGGATTGTTGTGCGCCTGTGTGGTCCCACAACTACATATATTTAGATTTTTTCTCTCTCTCATTGTACCAGTTTATGGTGCACACGCCAAAGAGCATGGTCAAAAAAACAGAAAATGAAAGAAAAATAAGAAAAGATCTGAAAATGTATTATACTATTTTGCTGGAATTGGAAGAAATTTAAATGTAAAATTATGGAAACAAAACACATTTTCAATTGTGCGATTTTAAATCTTGTAAATAACTCCGAAAAACATATATATATATATATATATTAAGAGCGGTATGCAGGCAACACAAAATCTCACCCTTGTTGTTTTCCTTGTGCTGGCTCGGCGAGCGATGCGCAGGGCATCCCACCTCCACATCACTATTTATGTCTGATTCTTGCGAAACTTCGGAGTAAAGACTCATTTTCTTTCTGCTCTCCGACGATGAAATCTCCGCGGAAGAGGCGTTCTCGCTGCCGTGGTGCGTCCCGAAAAGACTTTCTATTTCAAATTTGCCTTTCGTCGGGATGTCCCCGAGATTCCCATGAAGGGAAGCCGAGGTTATTCTCGGACTGAGCCGTCCACCGTGTTGGGAGTTTTCCAGGGCCTCCAGAACTGAATTTCCCGGCGCGTCCCCGAGCCTCTTCCCCGCAACAGGACTGTGCAGACCCCTCTCCATCAATATCATCTCTTTTCTTATCCTCTCCATCATTAAGCCGTGCCAAAAAAAAAAAAAAAAAAAAAAAAAAAAAAAAGGAAAAGGAAAGAAAAAAAAAGGGGGGGTTAAGGCACTAAGACACAATACTTGTCCAGGGATGGGCTGGCGCACAAATGAGTTGTGTCAGAGCTAAATCCGCATGCAACTCTGCTTTACCGTGTCTGGACCAACCGTTTTATAAGCAAGACGCAAAAAAATGTAAGAATCTGAATGCAACCGAGCTGCAGGCGCGCATCCTTCCTCACATGCAGCAGCGGGAGGGGAGAGAAAAAAAAAAAAAAAAGTCATTCATCAAAAAAGTGCTCGATGTCCGTTGTTAAAATGCTGCGCTGACGCTGCTCCAATGATCATTTATTGTAACAGGTTTATAAGCAAATAAATAGGAGAGGGCTGTCACTTGATGATGGAGGCGGCCTTCGGTCAGACGAATAATATCCAAGTGGAGAGGGAAGAGAGGAGTGAGGAGCGAGGTGCGCGTCCCTGGCTTGATCTCTGAGTCTGTTTCAGATCGCTCTTGGGTTTGGCCTCTTGGGGGGGAATTGACAGTCTGATTAATAAAATGAGCGGAGCAGCATTTCCCTCTTCATTTAGGAATATTATTATGCTTTGATTCTCTATTGTTTGCCTCCTCTCTTTTCGCCCTCCCCCTCTCTAATCCTTATTCTTTTATTTATCCCGCTTATTAATTTTTTGTTGTTTTTTTATTGTTATTTTTGCAACTCCTTTTGACATAATGTGCATTTTAGTTCCAAGATTAAAGGAAAAACAATGATTTTTTTTCAACTGTTGATAAAACAATGTATTCTTTTTTTGTCTTTAGTTGAAATATGTCATTTTTTCCACCTATAAAGCTTACAACTATGTTATTATGCTTTACAGACGCAGCTTCAGGAAGACAAAATGCACGTTTTTATGGATCCCCTGACAATAGCACAAAATATCTTTAGACCTTGGATAAAAACGTAAATGATATTTAAAAAGCCTGAACGTGCCAGTCAATCATTTCATGACACACTGTTAAATAAAAAAATAAAAGTTCGTTTCGTCGACGGATTGCTGTTTTATTTGGTCTTTTATTTCTGCATTTAAATCGAATTCAACAACTTTATTTTTATCGTGTTCTTAGCCTTAATTTTTGAATGAATTTAACTAATGAATTATTCTGATCCTGAACAAGTTTTCTGAGCTTCCAGTAGTTGTTTATTATAATTGTAGCTTCGTTTGTTTAACATGCTTTCTTCAAGCAATAAAAAATATCAATACTCATGCATCGACGCATTGTCTCACGATTTGAAAGGAATATGAAGACGCCTTCAGTTTCATCTGCGCGTCCTCTGGCGCCCCCTACAGGTTTTTAGCATTAACTACTCGCTTTGATATCAGACGCGGTTCATTATATGTCCTGACTTGTCTCTTTCTTGACCTTTATTCGGAATATTCGCAGGAATTGTTTTGCATGCCAATGTCTGTAGTTATTTTGATGAAGCAGTTGCAAAAGAAAAACAGTCTGTAACTCAGACTGAATTTTGAATTATAAACTTGCCTCGATATCAATATATATAAATCATGTAAGTTAAGTTAAAATTGTTCAAGTAATAATCATGCTTTGATACAAATATTTATGCAGTTTCTTAAATCTTTTTTTTTTTATATGAAAATATAGATAAAATAACACACAAATATGTTTCTGCAGGGCCAGTCGGAGGCATAAGTAAATACTGGGGACCTTGCATGCCTGGGACACCCAAGACCAAATTGACAAAGGCATCAGCTGTATGCCAATTAAAATCACCACAGTTTGAAAGTTATGATGACAAAGACAAAATAATTCATTCATTTCTGCTGTTTGTGTCTGACCTTAGAAATTTTTTTATTTGCACTTGTGAATTGATTAGCGAGTAACAGATTTTTTTTTTTCTGAGATTGTGAGCAGAACATCAAACTTACCCTGTTATCTGGTACGTTAAACAAGTAAATAAATCATGAACAGCATAAATGGAAAGTTAGTGATTTGTATTTATCTGGAGGTACACAGTATGTGCACATTTCTATCATTATACTGGAAATGATAGAAAAAAAAATCATATCTACTAATATGTAATTTATATTTTATGTGAAAGTGAATGCACCTCAGTTATTGCCACCACAGCTGTTTATTTTTTGTATGCCCCCTATTTGCCAGTATAATAGTTCTGGTCTCTTGTAACTTTTCACAAGTTTGCAGTCTTGGATCCTTTCTTATTCCATATTCTTCTCAGTTCAGGACATGTCTCTACGGTACTAAGATGACCATGATAAAATGAATTGTCTGGTGAAAAGTTTCTTGTGTTTGGAAGTGATCCATATGTTTTGGATTAACTGCCAAAAGACTAGTGGTGACCCATTTTTCATTTTTTACACAGTTTCATTTAATATATTGGTATTTTTAAGAATTAATAACACCACAAACAAGGTTTTAATAAGGTATTCTGTGAGTTTGGAGTAAAAACGGGTCCACTGCATCGTAGATCCTCCACCATCTTTAGCAGGTCTGAGGCTCTTTGTTTCACACCAAACTCACATGGAGTGTTTAATTCTTTGACAAATAGAAAGCAAAGTTTAAATTCTGCTAAAGGGCTCAAATTCTTTGTTCTGTTAAAGTTCTGGTGATTTACATCTAGCATAATTATATTATTTTCTCAGTGAATCAGATGTCACAGACACATACAAATGTTTTCACTAAAGGCAAACCAAACGAAGACACGGAAAGTGTCAAAGAGTTTCAAACTCTTTGACAAGAAAGTAAATTATAATTTTTTTTATCATTATCAAACTCTTGGCAGTGTATATACAGCATATTTCCCAGAGAAATTGAAGAACAACTTTACAGTTCAGACAAATTATCTCTTTATTTATTAGGTCTAAGGCAATAGATTCAAGCTTTTATAGTGAGTGTGTTTGCAATGACTGCACTTAGCGGATCGTAATTTTCTTTAAAGAGCAAAATTCTGTTGTGATACAGCTTAGTTCTTCTCTTATAATAAAGATTATGGGAACAATTGAACATAGATAAATACATTTCTTTATCATGACAAAGAAGAGCCTTTTAACCTTCTTTGTGTTGTTTAAAAGGTTCTGTTTAAACCATCTCTTGATTGATGTGAAAAGAAAGCAAAAACAGAACTCTGGATGTGAAATAGCTCTACATTTTATTTATGTTGTGCTATTATGAACTGTAGGAAGTACATGCAGGGAAAAAGCTATTTTTTCAAGTGGAATATTGTAACAACAATGAACTTATACAGGGATAACATCCATTACAACCTCTTTGTAACCCGTATCATTGGACTACAAAGAGGTTGTACATTTGAATACCACATTTAGAATGAATTTGCACAGAAGACAGAGATAAAAATAAAATTAGACCATGACGCAAATCCATGTGGTTTCACTGAAAATCAAACAAAAGCTTTTGTATCTGTTATTATAAAAGGAAGAAAGGCTTGGCAAACTAATCAACATATTCTGTCTGATTTAAAAAGGAATCTGTCAACTTTTCACATAAATATACTTTCTCTGTGTGCTTAAAACAGAAAGTCAGAATGAATCCCATTGGTTTATTACTAGCATATTCCATGGCTACTGATGATCCATTCGGAAACTTGCCAGAAAAAGATTTTGGAAATGACTGATGAAAAATGACCTTAGTCTGGCCAGTTTTGTTGGACTCAGTCTCTCTCCAGTGGTAAATGGAGGAACTGCAACATATCCCTCTAAGGAGCTATTTGTTCCAAAGGTCCAGAGTCCAGGTTTCCAGATCTAAAATATTCTTCATGTTTTAGACATTTTAGAAATACATAGCTATACTTCTGCAGAATTTGTTGACATACTGAGGAGCAAATACAATTTCTTGTGACTCCACAGCCTGCATAAAGGTTCTTTAGTAGATCCCCCCTTAACTGCACCAAGAACTGGCAACATGTAGATTATTACGTTTGTTATTTTTGACAAGTCTTAAACTAATGAGGTCTGAATCCTGTCATTTGAAAAACTTTGCAAGAACAAAAACTGGCAACCATTATGCTGCTTTTTATTAGTATTACGTGTAAGATAATGTCTTTTTTAATCCTTTATGTGACCTACATACATGTGTAACTTATATACCAATGATTCTGAACTTCATATGCACCTTTTTATCATATCTGCAGAGATTTTTGATCATATATTAAAACCTTTAAGAATTCACCCCAAAACCAAACCAATTTAATGCATTTTTTACAAAATAATTTTACTAGATCAGAAATGCATATTTAAATAGAGTTAAATACTACAGATTCCATTAATTACATTGAAATCTAAATCGTCCTTTGCTGTTATACAAAATCAGATGATATTATTTCCCTTTTGCACAAGAAAAGGAAGCACCACAAAATACTTTTATGTGGTTGTGTTGCCCTGGGCAGAAAGCCATATCACCCATTTTCAGGATCTTCTGTGGAATTCCAGTTCCAATAGTTAGGTTTAGAAATGTTTTATTTTTTTTAAAACCTTCCTTTCCGACCTTCTGTGTGGTGAAGAGATAAATAAGGTCAATGTTTGTCCAATTTCCAGTTCTTTACCACCTTTAATTGTTGGTTTATTGATATGGGCTGCTGTCTGGAAGTATTAGGAAAACTGTGGAAAAGTATATGCCCCTTCACAAATTCTTCTGTTTTTGCTGTTCTTGTCTCACACAAATGTTCCAGATTATCAAGTAAATTTGAATATCTGACAAAGGCAACCGAGATAAAAACAAAAAGTAGCTTTCAAGTTATAATTTATTGATGAACAAATCCATTCAAACTAACCTGGGCCTGTGTATAAAAGTGCTTTGTTGAGTCAAAAAAAAATTGTGAATAACCATTTATTTGGAAAGCCAAGTTCAAGTTCACCAGCAAGTCCAGGTGTGATAAATAAACTTAAATAGAACCAGTCTGACTAAATGAAGTAGGCTACAATATATTAAGCATGAGGTAATATGAGACATTCAAAACACAAATGAGAAAGTTACTGGTGTCTATTAGTCTTGAAAGGTTTGTACAGTGAGTCAAAAGACTTTGTGACTCCAGTGAATAACAAGGAAGAGCCATTGTCCACAAATGGGAAAACATGGAATATTGCTGAACCTTCCCAGGACTGGTCAGCCTATCAAACTTGCTCTGTAAGTGCAATGCATACACATCCAGGAGCCCAGAAAAAATCCCAGAGTAGCATTTAAATACTCATAGGTCTCACTCGCCTTAATTAGGTTCAATGTTCATTATTCAACAACAAGAAAGAAATAGGGCAAAAGTGACTTCGATAGAAGAGTTACAAGATCAAAACCCCTGTTGAAACAAAGAACACAAAGACTCTTCTTACACTTACCAAGACACATCTTAATGACCTTTTGCCATATAGCTCAAGCTCTGGAGTCAGTGTCCTGACAGGTTTAGATGTGTTTGTGCCAACACAGCTGATTCAGATGATCCAGCTATGTCTTACATATGTCAAACTTCTGCAGAGGCCTGCCTGCTAATGAGCCTCATTTGAATCTGGTGTGTTGGCCCAGGGAAAGGCCTAAAACATACCGGCCCTTGAGGACTGACTTTGAAAAATATCCCGTGGACTGGTTTGACAAAAGTTGAACTTTTCGGAAGGTTCAACTTCCAAAAAGTTGAACCTTCCAACTTTTTGGAAGTTGGAAGGTTCTTTGTTGTTCATTTAACAACAAAGTGTTGTTAAATGAACAACACTTTGGAAAAATAGAACATAATGCTAACCAGCATGATAGTGGTAAAGTTATTGTGTTGTTTTGTTGATTCAGGATTACTCAACATAGTTTATGGAACTCTTCTGTTCTCTGGTAGAAGATCTGGTCACTAACTCAAGCACACTGGGTTGAAGAGTAGACTTTAAAAAACAACAAGAAAAATTGAAGACTGATGAGTGGCCAAATTTAATCTTTGACTTACTGTACATCCAATGAAGTTGTTGTGGTTTTACCTAAACAGGCTCTAAAACATCCCAGTGTCATCAAATTAAAACAATTCTGCAGAGAAAATTGGACCAAACCCCCCTCCCCCCAGGACCCTATACCGTTGGTAAAGGTAATTACATTTAAGATACTGTTATGTTTTTTTAAATGATCAGGTTGGCCTAGATTACTTTTTTTTTGCTCAATAAGTAAAATCATCATTTAAAACACTGCCCTTTTTATTTTGAAGAAATTTGTCTGATATTTAAATTTGTTTGATTATATGAAACATGTTAATGAGACAAAAAGGCAAAAGTTTGAGAAAGGACAAATTGCAATGTCAAATATGAGCATTACTGTGTTTGGTAAGCTTTTGGAAAATAGAATCTGATCAAAGCAGATGGGAAGAAGGACAAAATGCACAGAAATCTTGGAAAAAACTATAAGAAGTTTGGAAAGACTTGAGAGTGGAGTGGTTCACCTTTCAGCATGGGAATGACATTAAATGTACAACTGTGGAATGGTTTAGATACATGATTCTCAAAATAGTAGTCCTTTTGCAGCTCGCTACACTAAAAGGTCATTAACTGAACTACAATTTAAATCTAAAAAGCAGTGGTCACCAAGGGCATAAGTACCTCATGGAAATATTATAATTTCATTATATGATTTTGCCTGGAAATACAATTACTGAAAATACAAACTCCTGTAGAAACTTTGGTTGACATAAAAGGAAATGATATCAAGGGCAGAGCTAAGAAACAGCTGGAAACTGAAGACGCACAGTGGTGAAAATATTTATTACAAGTTATTTCATATTTGTATACAAGTGAAATACATACAACATTCCAGCAAACTTCTCTATCCACAATTTTTCTGAGAGGTGACAGATTATTTTTGAAAAAGACTCACAAATGGCTTAAATATGTCCTGCAAGAGTAAATACTGATTTTTACATCCATCTTGCTGATATTTGAGTAGTTTGGTTGTCTGCTAGAGACAAAAGATAAGCTTGTGCTAAACTCTTCTAGTGTCTTTCACTAGAAAATCGTGAATGACAATCTTCTAGCTCAATAATAGCTCATTATTTTGTTGGGTGGCATGTGGGAATAGTTTGGATCAATGCAAATTGATGTGAATTTGGCCTAATCAAAGTCCAAAGAAATCCAGTTGAGAATCTGGGGCAAGACTCGACAACTAACATTCGCAGACTATCTCCTTCCAGCCTCACTGAATTTGATTTATGCAAAAATTAAGAAAAATTTTAAAAATATACAAGAGGAAGTACAGATTTAGTGAAGCTGACTAGAATTACTTCTGACTTTTATTTGCTTAAAAATACATTTAAACCATTTATCTTTTCCCTAATTCATAAATATGAACTTGTATATGCTGGTCCCATAAAAACATAACCCTCATCAGAAAACAACTCAATATCAATATGGGTTCCTCTAGTAAAAAATCCATTAAATAATCTTTTGTTCTCATACACCTTACCTCTTCAAATAAGCTTCAGTCATAATTTGAACTGTAAATATCTGTTTAATGTTTGAAAAATTCTCAAACCTTTTAATGCCATGATAACATGATCATAATTACAACCTCTATTTGTTATTTATAAAACCAGACAATATATTGTGTGAAAACTTAAGCAAAATGTTAGTGGTATTTGTGTTGAAGAAAAATGTTTATTTTGTATGAAATATGCAACAAAACATAGCGGGGGGTTTAACGTAGACACTTTCATCAGCAGCGTAGTTGACATTTGATTTTGACTTGATCCAAATCATTAATCTGCAGAAAATCTGACTCCAATGGCATCAACAAAGGAACAAATATTGAATATTAAAAATTAAAAAGTGGTTCAAAGGATCCACACGGGATCCACACGGATGGATAAGTATTGGGTCAAACATGGTAAAATGTGTAAACCTTAAAACGTAATATCCTCTTAACCAACGAGAAGATTATATTTACTTATCAAACTGTCTAATTGTCAGTGTTGGTGTAGTTTAGTACATTTGTCTTCCACAAAAGAGTTTAGCCATTAGCTACTCTGATTGCTATCCACCTGGGTTTCTATAAACTAAAAACTGTCAGTGGCGTAGCACGAACCCCCCTTTGTTACAGGAGCCGCATAATCAATTGTCTTTCCTTAAGTGAGAGGGCCATCTAGTGGCAGCTTCTTGCAAGTGCAGAAAACACACCCAGCAAAATGGTTGATCAGGCCAACCTTGCTTTTTCTTTTTTTTTTTTCTTTTTTTTTTTTTTTTTAAGAAATTATAAGTCTTTCTATGTAGATTCAAACATTTTACTGTTGACCGTAGATATTGGTTACAGGAGATTTACTTTTTATTTTTCCAGAACCTTGGACGGTTTTCTCATATTGTCTCACATTCTCAAAAACATAATGCTAGATATAACCGAGTCACGGATTATTTCTTAAAATCGCATTTGGATTTTGCGTGTCTCAATTTTTTTTGCTTTAGTTTGTTTAAATGGCGCTAATACACATTTGTTCAATATCGTGGCGGTTTTGTTGCTTTGTTTTGCAACATAAATAGCAAATTATGTTGCTTTCGACCAGGTCCAGATTTCAGTTCATATCAAATTAAAGCACTAAAGCATTTTAACATCCCATAAAATCATTACAATATTTTGATTATACATAATCCAATTATATATGCAAGTTAATTTATTTTAAAAATGTGTTTTACATATAAAAACACACATATAAATGTGTTTGTTGTCTAATAACAATAGGTGTATCTAGACACAACATAGAGCTGTTTGTATATGAGCATAAACTGCTTGCATGGCCTGCTGGCTGGCAAAAATGCAGGCTGCTGTTAAGAACTTCTTGCAGCCTATCGAGAAATGTATTCAGAAGCAGCACCTCTTTCTGCTCCACAGCAGCAGCTTTAACCAAGACTCTTCCGTTTATTTAATCCCCCAACATTTCCTCGTGGTTTTCTATTTCCTAATTTAAAACCTGTGATCGTATTGTTCTCAGTGAGCGCCATATTAAAGTGGGAGCTGCCTCACAGCGGATTATTATCACCGGCGATAATAAACAAGCCGCGTTTTTACATCAAACGAGCTGTTTAATTTTCCACTCAGTAAAATTAAATTGCTTATTCGAGAAATCGCTCTCCGCAGTGAGTCTCAACCCGCTTCCGTCTCCTCACTGTAATAACAGACAGATTGGAAAAAAAAAATATTTAGCTGGAAATGATCTGTTTTTTAATTAGTGCCTAATGGCTCCTCTTTTGAGATTTAATTTGTTTGAGCATGATTAACTCACGGCTTCATAATTAACTTTGCAAATATGATAAAGAATAATTCAGTTTGCTCCTGATAATGAACACTCGAGTCTAGTTTCGTTTTAATGCGCAATAAAGCTTAGGATTGTTTGTATTTGGAGAAATAAAGGTGATTTTCCACATCCAAAGCGCTTTGCTTATTAACACGTGTGTCTTAATATTAGGTGAAATGAAAAGACTTTTTTTTTTTTTATATATATATATATTTGACATCCTGTGACTATCTGACGCTGCTGGCAGTCTGGACGCTTCGACACGTTTCTCTGTGCAAAGAACTTGAACGAGGGGAGCAGCAAGTTTATTACCAAGGACAATGGACAAGGAAGCGCTTCAGTCAAAGGCCATGGAAATCAGCCAGACTCGAGCTCCTCACTTTGGCTCCTGGCACCGTAAACACGGGGACTGAGGAGCCGTAAACGACACTAAAACGTTGTCTAATTTTGCAATTTAGGCGTTTATGAGGAGTGTCCGTAGCACCGGAGCCAAAATTAACTCAGAAAAAGTTAATTGGCTAAACAGGCAAATACTAACATTCGCATTTGTTGCGTTTGATTCAAGGAAAGATCAAAACAATTACATGTTGCACCAGCGGCGTGGCGCTGAATTCATGTCCGTTTGGCTGTAAAAAAATACATAAGGGGCCAAGACAGTTATTCAAGGATGTATTATAACTTGAATTCGTTTTCTAAGCGTCTGCGTAGAACACATTTTGAGACCCGTGCAAAAAATAAGATTGTTGTCCAACTCTTTGTATCCAAGCGAGGCATCAAACAGTGTGGAAACAATCCTAACATTTCTGATCATTTAGATGAACCTCATGTCAATGATGACATAGCTGAAACTGCGCCATTAATGAAGAACTGACTCCAAGGTTACTATCTAAACGCGCTTATGTTTAACTGAGAAAAGGGAGGAAGAAGTAGGAGACACTTGTAAAGCAGCTCGTTGCAATTTGATCAATAAGACTGAGTTTAACACCTGGAAGACACTTTAATAAATTAGTTGAATTTGATTTAGTGCTATTTTTAAATACATTTCTAACTAATAATTAAGATAATTTTGCTTAACTGATCGGGCCTTGAATGCTGACAAAACTAAGAATTGTTTTCTGATTTAGGCATGAAACGCTGCTGGAACATTAGCAAAGCTTTTTAAAAGGTTAAATAAAACCAATTGGACGTGTTTTATTGTAATAGTTACATTAACAAACTGAAAAAGGAAATACGAGGAGTGTGTCAGGCTGGGGGAGGGAATGTTACATTAGAAGAGTTTAGAAACTGTTCTGTATATGAATGGCTGTGTGAGCTGTCGCAACACACACACAAAATAAAATAAAATAAATCAAATTTATTCCACCGAGGTGCATAAGCTCTTTCCCTGACAACCAGAGCTACAATGTCCTGCTTATTGGACACATCAGGGTTAAAAAGCCCAACTTGGTATTTTGGCTTTAGCATAGCAACGCGGCTAAAGTTGTTAAAGAAGAACTTAAACTTTTATTATCACATCTACAGAAACTTCCTCGGCCAGAAAACGTATGAAAACTCGTCACCTTCATTTATTCATTCAGTGTTGCTCATTACATGTCAGCCTCACTGTTATGGATCGAACTTTGGACACAAGAAATGAGAATAAAGATGACTGAATCAACACGTTCAATGGAATTAAACTTGGTTTGGATTTGT
>CAEFZX010010582.1:0-19244 GCA_903066825.1 Alfaro cultratus
CCTACCTACCTACCTACCTACCTACCTACCTACCTACCTACCTACCTACCTACCTACCTACCTATCTATCTATCTATCTATCTATCTATCTATCTATCTATCTATCTATCTATCTATCTATCTATCTATCTATCTATAGGGAGTAAACCACTCACTGGTGGGGATTCAGAGATAATGCTTTCACGATGTGATGCAGGATCCAGGGCAATATCAAGCAGTGTTGTCGAATTCAACTCCGAGGGGAAGCATTTCAAAGAATCAAATCCTCTCCACGGAGTTGTTACACATACAAGAAAATCTCTGTGCACTTGATGATGTTGCCCTTTTGGTGTTGCTTACGCTCTGCTATTGATTTCCAAAGTGTGGCCCATAAGCTCCTGGGGCTTCCTGACAAAGTTCCTGGGGGTCCCAAGCAAACTGGAGATTGGTTTTCTTTAAGAATTTTGCTCCAGGAAGAATGTGTAAAACATGTTTCTACTTTTTTAAACTGTCCGGATAAGAATTAAAAACTCCCATAATCTATTATTTTCTTAATTTTATTATAAACTATAGAAAAATCTTAATAAATGACTCAAAACTACAGCTGGTTCAAACTTGAACAGAAATGAGCAAATGTTTATTGGTGCATTTCCTGCTTTTAATTTCTTCTTTAAACTCCTGTTAATAAAAGTTGTGTTTTTCCCCCTTTAATGTTATTAATGTTTAGTTTTTATTCTTGACCCTGAGACCTTGCAAAGATAAATGGATGTCAACAATGGATGGATGAATGAAGCTACAATCAATTTTTGCACAAATCCGATATCTCCTCCAAACTTTTGGGATATAAACAAGGTAAAAGCACTTTATCATTCTAAAACAACAAAAGAAGTGAACAAATTTCCACCTTCTTTAGTTGTCTTTTAGTTTCTCACATCCCAAGCACACTTCAACACCACCAGTCTGTAATTCTGAGAAACTCAGTGAGGGGTCTTTTGGCTTTTGTCCTTCAGAATCCAGAAGGTGTCAGACTCCCCTGTTTTTTTTCTTCTTTAAAACGGCCTATCTGCCTGGCGGGACAGACCAGGTTATTACAGTGTGTTCATAGTCCCATCATGTGTCGTCAGAGCAAAGCGGAGGCCGCGAGTAAAAGCCTCATGCAAAATTTATGTTCATGCGGCTGTTTCAGTGGGTGGAAAAATCAATATTGCGAGCCTGATGCACGGAGATGACTGAGTGCTCTCTGACTGACAGTAAAAGCTGAGAGAGATTGAGCGGCTACATTTACTGTGCTAGAAATGGAGTGGCGTAGAGTTGCCCTAATAGTCTGGTTCAACTCAAATTTGAATTTCATTGTGGATTATTTCTGTAGCAACTTGGATATTGAAGAGTTGAAGAATTACACCATTAGATAAAAAAAAAAAAAACAGGGTTGTGAAAGTGCACAAAGCAAGCTTGTCTTCAAATGGTCTAAAACACATCTTGCATGTGGTTTTTGAGCAGCTACAGTGTTCAGTATTAGGGGGTTATTAAGGCTTCCCTTCCTTCCCTTCTTGCACAGATATATAAAACGATTGTAGAATAATCAAAAGACAATGTGGGTATGAGAGGGACATCACAGGCCTTTTGTTCTGTGCTGCTTCGCTTACATATGCTTTTGATAATGTACCACACACACACACACATAGACACGCACACACTCTCACAGTGAATTTGGGAAGAAATGTGAGAAAAAGAAATTCAGTGGGATGAAATAACCCCAAACAATGGGATTTGCTTTCCATTCTTCTGCCTCCATCTTCTGTCTTTAATTATTCCCTTTGGTTGTCTGAGGGAGCGTGTAAGCACTTTCACACAGCACAACATGCCCGGCAGCACAACACTGTCTGCCTTAGTGATGTGGAGACTTCTGAGTGACACTGAGCCTCTTGTGATTATTAATGCTGTTTAATACAACACAGAGCAAGCCACTATGACTGAGGGGGGAAAGAAAAACAGATTTCAGAATGCATGCATTCAAATGTGATGTGAATGGAATTATGTACTACATGAGCATTGCACTTCAGATACGCAATCCCCCACTGCTACATAAACAACGTGTACGCCGTGAAATGAAGGGTAATTTCTGCAGATGCAACAAAGAGAACGTGTGTGTGAACAGCATGCCCGCTGTGTTTTGTACACAGTGTCTAATGGACCCTCGGCTGATCCTGGTGGGATCCTTTTGTGCCGGTTTAGTAGTTTCTTCCTGAATCGCATATGAGATATTTGAGAGCCCAGAACGATGTATGATGAATGAAGCGGCGTGCTACTTATACGCTTATCGTGCTCACTGACTAGCAACAGGTTCAGCAAGGGGCAGCGGCAGTAAATGAAATTCTGCACCGGGACAATATATCATCAAAAGAAATGTATGCGCCCCGAAACTTACAAGCCCTTCTTCGGATGCGGACAAGGTGTCTGATGGGGCAGGGGGAGGGTTGAGGTGGAGGAAAAAATAGAGCGAGGTGGAGAGAAGGATTTTTTTCTTTTTTTTGGTGGGATTTTGTGGAATCAGTCCTATTTTCATACCGGATGGTCTGTGTCTTTTAACCATTTCACTGCAGCTGGCAAATGAAAGTACCGAGGATAATTTCACAGTGAGAGCTCACTGAACAAAACCCCCCACGGTCTGTGGAAAAAGGTGCTAAGTCTACTTTATCACTGTGAATTACACTGGAGTAATTCAGCAAGCGGCCTTGTGGATGGGAGAAGGGAGAAGAAAAGGTTTTTTTCC
Organism: Alfaro cultratus; assembly: GCA_903066825.1. NCBI lineage: Eukaryota > Metazoa > Chordata > Actinopteri > Cyprinodontiformes > Poeciliidae > Alfaro > Alfaro cultratus. The sequence continues at coordinate 2,753 of CAEFZX010010582.1, forward strand.
CCCTCCTCCTTCTTAGTAAGGATTTCTTCTGATCTGTAAGTAACAGATCCTTCTCCTGTACTGATGCCACAGGATCCATCTGTGAGGTGTCTGCAGTTAGTCCAGAAATAGCACCCACGGGACGTACACGCTCCTTAGGCCTCCTGTGGGACCTTTTAAGCTGCACTGATACTGATAAAAGCCCCCACAAACCTGCCCCCTAGAAACCTCGGCCATTAATTAAGGTAATTAGGCTCTGGTCAGCAATTAGTAACCACAGACGGCTTTTAGCGGCAGCTAAGGCATCCCCACAGGAAAGGGGTTTGGTTCCATACCATCTGCTGACAAATGTCACCGCAGACTCTTTGGTTTCACAAACAGGGAACTGGAGAGCTGTGTTTAAAAGTGACCTCTGTGTGATCCACGCTGCCTCCCAGACTCCCACAGATCCACTGCAGCGTTTGTTCTTTGCGTTTCTTTGGTTCTTTTGTCTTTCAAACACAGAAGAATGAATTCTATAAAAATCCATAAATGTTGTACACTGAGAGTGGGAAAAGGAAACACCAGGCGCACCAGGTATTGAGCAAAATTAAAACGTATGGGCTGTGTAGAAAGTATTGATTAGAGTGTAAAGCAACATGGATTTGCTTGTATTATTAACTCCATTATGGATCCATATTGACATTATGTTGGTTTACATTCTAATGTTTAATACTGGTATTTTAAAAATGAGAATATTAAAAATGCTAGTGGACATATTGATTACATAATAAAAAATACAGATACTGACTTCCAACAAGTTAACTTTAAAATCATCTTTGTAAAAGGCTGTAAGACAAAGTATATATATATTGTATATGTTCAGTATATACTGTATATACAGTACAGACCAAAAGTTTGGACTCAAAGGTGCGTCCAAACTTTTGGTCTGTACTGTATATATATCTGTGTGTGTGTGTAAAAATAACTAAAATCAAAAAACAAATGAGACAGTGACGACTGAGTAGATCTGCTGAGTTTCCTTAAATGAAAACGTTTATTTTAACCAGTTAGGAAATTAAGTTGAATTTGACTGCATTGTTTGAGAACTAGAATGAAATGACATATCTTATGAATTAATGCTGTTTAAACAAACTGAAGTGAAAATGAGTAAATGTCACATCAAGAGTAACCAACCCATTCTCACTCCCGACTCGTCATATATTGACGCTTGAGCAGGTTCTCTCAGCATCACATGTTGACGCATCGGGTACCCCCTTCGCGTCAATAACTGACGAGAAGGGTTCTCGTCCTTATCTAGCCCGTGCCTCCCGGACCTTCATGCTATCTTCCTGCCCACTACCCAGTACCCAACTGGCCAAGTGTGCCGTTTATGAGCCCCTACACAGTGTGTTTTCCCTAACCCTAACCTCAAAGTGTGTGTGCCTAAACCTAACCGTGTGTGTGTGTGTATACTTACCTTGTTTGTTCCTAGTCTAAGTGTGTCTGTTGCTAAAAAATAAGCATGTTAAAAACCTACAAATACATCAGCTATGCACAAATTGTGTGCCTTTTACAAAAATAGAATAGACTCGTCATCTTATTTGTTCCTAGATCGTCGGTTTTGGACGCTTAGGGAGCCAGCATTCAATGAGAGAACCCTTCTCGTCAATTATTGACGCGAAGGGGGTACCCGATGCGTCAACATGTGACGCTGAGGGAACCTGCTCAAGCGTCAATATATGGTGAGCCGGGAGTGAGAATGTGTTGGAGTAATCATCCCTGTCCCAATGCAACTGTGCACTGTGAAATCCACACTGCTGATCCCAAGATACACACACTATAGCTGTCATCACTGCCTTATGTCTAAGACATCCACAAAATCAGCTGCATTTCCTTATGTTTATATCTATTAATTTTTCAATATGCCAACATACATGAAGATAAAAAAAATCTGACAACAGCTTTACCAAGATTTGATTTATGAACAGGAATGTTAAAGGATTCCTAAAACTATTGACATGTAGCAGTAATAAAACTATGTGATAGCTATGTGCAAAGGCAATGGGCAGAACTGACAGAACCAAAAACCACAAGCTTAATTGGACAAAGTTATTCAGCTATCTTATTTTGGTGAATTAATATAAATCCTACATTATAGTTATTCTTCAAATGTGTTCCAAAGTCTGAAATTTAACTTATCGAAGCATAGGGATAATTACACATAAAATTGGAAAGAACTGTTAAAATACTGTGAGAAATGTTCTAAAAACAAACCTATATTTTAAATCATGTATACTAAAATCAAAACACCGGATTGTGAGAGTTATAAGGTGCTAAAAGTAGAATGGGCTGATGAAAAAAAGCTGAATACACACATTCAGCCTCAGATGACAGATCATGCAATAACTCACATTACCAAGGAAAAGGAAATAAAGGATGCAGCTGTGCTCCTTTACACAATTTCACATTTGAAGCAGTTGGTGATAACACCATTTTCATTTCGGTTCAGTCCCATAAAATTACCATTAACATTACAGCTCATGCAGAACACAGATAAATGTAAAATGTCACCCAGTTCTGCCAGGCAGGAATTTCAGTTCCAGAAGATTACCATCTCTGTCTGCCTCCTCCCACTGCACCTTGTTCTAATATTTCATTTACAACATTTCATAAGTTCATTTTCCCCTCACTGACCATGTAAATCAGAAATCAATTCTCAGTTAAAATGCTTGACTACAGATTGTTGCTGAAAGCTTCTAGATGGCACCACAGCAACGAGGCAGACCTTAAGCAAAACATTTGGAAACACTGCGACTGGAAGAGGAAAGCAAAACGTGGGATGTAATTCTGACAAAACAACTCTGGGGACAAGCGGTCAAGTCATTTACTGGAGGCACTTTACAGGCTCTGAAATATCATAAAAACAACATACTGATGTATGTTTTAATACAGAATTCAATACTTATCATTAGCTGGAACTTGGTCATTGGCAAATCTATTTGACAAGAAAATGGCTCACGATAATGAAAAGATTAACTCTATTGATTATGCATGATTGTTATAGGGATACATTGTAAATATATGCAGTCAAATAACTTTATTAAAGAATCGTAGAATAGTTTTAGTGATTTTATGCTTGTTTATAATAGCAATTTTTCTATTAAGAAGAGGTTTTACATTGGGATTTATTATTCAAAAATGAGTATTAAGGCTGATGCTAATGGAAGTCCTTAGGAACGATTTTGACAACCTATGATTTCTGTAATTCACTTAAAAAAAACATGGTTATGTGAATCTGACATATAATACCTATGAGTGGGAAGCCTTGGATTTTATTCAAGACTGCATTTAGATATCAAATTCAAAACCTAGAATACAGACATGTGCTTTTTTCATATTATAATGGGATAAATATGAAATCCAAAAGCAGCTGTTGGTTATTCTATAGTCATTACTGTTTTTTTAAGACATAATTTATGGAACGTATGCGTCATTGTAACAGCAAGTGTCACATAATCATCTTTGTCTTGGTCTTCAGAGTTCAATCAGAAATTTTGTTTGTAGGCTTTGGTTTTTATGCTTTTGTGTTTTTCCTAAATGGATGGAAAACGTAAATAAACATAATTTTACAAAATATCAGATAACAGTTTGTGATAAGTGAAGCTACTTTATTTGAAAACCCAAAAACGTATAATTTGAGTTGTCAAAAAAAAATAAAAACATTGAATTGCTCCTTTTCGTTCTTGTGAACTTGACTTTCTTGAGTTGTATGTCTCATTAAGCCACTATAATAAACTGATAAGACATAAAAAAGGATGAAATGGGCTTTTTTAATGCATATGAAATCAGAGAAAAAAAGCAAACAATTGCATTCCATAATTTCTATAATTGTTGTCAAACTCGCCTTCCTAACTCTCTCAATACACATGGCTCATTGTCTCCTCGAGTAAAACCCTTTGCAATAAATGCACCGCTCTCTGTGTACACCCAGTGCAGACAGGCAGTGTGTAATGCACAGAGGCTGTCTTGTAGATTGTGTGTTTATGGCAGCAGGTTTGCAAAAAGCCTCCCTCTCTGTTTACCAGTGGGGGCAGATGTCAGGGTTTGCTGAGGAGCAGCAGAAACAGCCACATCTGATTAACAATATTATTGTTGTCTTCCACAGTGCCATGGAGAGTCACCCTGCTCCTTTCTTTTTCCTCTGTTTCTTTCTTTTCTATGCTCTGGAAGCGTGTTGTCCTGTGGCATTGCTGCACCAGAATGACACTACCACCATCCGCAGAAACAAAACATGAGTCAAGAGTCAGAAGCTTAAGACAAAGTGCTATTGTTTTGTACCAGGGAGCCCATATGTGGGAAAATGCATAATAGAGTCATATTGTATATTCAAATAAGCTGTGGCTCATTTTTGCATTTTCTTTTTAGTGTGAAAGTATAATAACAAATGTGCAACCTGAATGCACAACACATGATTAGCATGTCTGCAACAAGTAAACACCAGGAGGTAAAATTCACTTACAACTCTGCTTCAAAACGCATATGAGGGAAACGATCAGTCTCACAGGAGCGTGCAAGTGTTCATGGGTGCATGTACAGTAAACCCCAGCATGTAAATTTGAGTTTTTGATCCTAACCCTTTTAATGTGCGTTTTGATTAGCTGACTTTTTTATCTTCTTTTCGTCTGTCACAACGACTAACCCCGCACGTTTCCAAGCTGCTTATTGAAGACAAACAATAAAAACACTGGCAGATATCAATGGCAGAGATGAGAAGCCGGGTGCCGTATCTGCTGGGACTGCCTGGTGAACCTGCCTCTGCCTGTGCTTCATCTGCAGCAGCAGCTCTCACTCTCAATTATTTGGCTGCTGTCACAACAAATCAATCAAATTACCGCTCCAGGACTGTGTGCAGCTGCTCCTATTGCACCGCTAGTTGCATTAGCTTTGAAATGTATGAGGTCTACATTTTATCACTGTTATTTATTTAATGCAGCTCTCTCCCCTGTGAGTCATCCTACAACCACAGCAAACTTAAATCATTAAAGGACGACGTGGAATGCATTCTGCTTGAGAACACTTCAAATTAAACAGCGATAATCGAAGAGGGATGGGCCCGGGCTTTGCTGCGGTACGATGACAGATGTTAGGGTAAAAAAAGTGTAGACTAAGCCCACATTAACTACTTGTCCACACTAACATGGATAATTTGCACATGCATTCTCAGGTTCTACAGTACACACGTTTTGTTTTTGTTTTTTTAAAAAGTACATACATTTTCTCCAGAAACACAAAAGTAATTATTCTCAGTGTGTAAGAACAGACGGTTGTTCAAGCTCAGTTATTCCCAAAACATTTTTTACTATTAAGACTAAATAGGATTTTTATTGACTGCTCAGTCTAAAAGAACCATAATGTGTGAAATACCATCCTTGCAAAAACAAACAAAAAAACAAACAAACTTGATTTTAAGCTCAGTCTGATCAGTTTAATACTTTTGGACACAGCATGTCTTATTAGTTTTTATTAATTCTGGTGTAGCTGTTGCAATCACCCTCAATAGAAAATTCAACATTTTGCTTTTCAAAAGTCCTTTATCTAAGAATATTGCAATTTCATATATTTCTTATGACAAGGAGTGCTTCCTGTGGGAATACATTATGAATTTTAGGACAAACTGTAGATGTTCAACAAATTTTTAAAACTTTATGTACTACTTTGGAAAAGACAAAAAAAACTGTAATAGCCAAGTCTGTGCTGTCATTTAAAAATAGATTTATGGACTCTTTCTACCTATGTTTTGGGGACAGGCATGACAATGCATGTGCAAAATCATAATGAATAGCAAAAGTGGGGATGGCTTCAGCAAACAAGTCCAAATCTGACCCTTTAATCTACCAACCACCCATCCCCCACAATATTATTAACTGGAGTGTAGAGTAGTCTGTTCTTTATAAACAGAAGGCTCAACCACATTAGGAAATTGGCTGAATGTCTTATTGACATAAATTCGTGATAACTGGAGAGCTACTGTGCTTTCCGACACTTAGCTTCTGCACATCATCACAATGTTTCTTTAGAAAACGACCCCCTGGCAGTTTGCTATGGATTCCTTGTTGGTGTTTAGAATCACACTTTTCTTTTTTAAATGAAGGAAATAACATTAATTTAAAAAATAGCTGGAGTGCAGCTATGATCTTTTCTATTTCTCATAATGAAGTAAAACATATTGTTGGTTTGAGTGGCAGCAGCAAACATAGGAAGAATATCTGATATTCTGTGGCTCAGAAAATGTAATGAATGAAGGGACACGGTGGGTTTCTCTCAGCAGACAGAGGTTAAGTCAAAGGCCCGGCCTGTTGAGCTTACCTCTTAAAGGAGCAGAAATCAGCTGAGGCAGAAGGGATCCAGTCTGACATGTCTAACTAGTGTGGAAACATTTGGCTCTTCCCCCAGGAGCCCACCCTTTGGTGGTGTAATGAGCAGAGTGATTTCCCTAATTTGTATCATGCCGATCCCAAAAGCAGCGAGCGACACTGTTGAGCATTTTCATCCAAACGACACACGCTCCTTTGATTGGCACTGACACGGCGTCTCATTACTGCAGGTGAGTGGGAAGCCGACCTCCATGAGGGAGCCTGAGTGCTGTTTTGTGTTTCCTGTGGACGAGTACAGAGGAACAATGCTCTCACCTCACCATTAGAACTTAGCTCTGTGATGTGATGTGCTGCCTGGATTTCTGCTCACAGCAAATGATGGGATGCGCTTATTAATATGAAAGCACTCCAGTAAAGCAGCTCCTTGAATTACCTTTGAGTGAGTCATGGAGGAGAGGAGCAGACAGATGACTTTGTTCTGCTTGCTTCCATTGTGGATTACATGTACAATAGTTTGATACTGCTAGTTTTACAAGTATGGTAATCGCACATTGCTTGTTATAAAATCAAGCAGAAAGAATGCCTATTTAAAATGCAGCAAAAACTTTGCCTCGCAAAGAACAACAAATATCCCAGAATCTTTTGTCTGTACATGTCGAGCACACTTAAATCTGAATTTCTAAAAATCAAATATGATTTTATTCTCATCTGCCGTCACATTTCTAGACCTCCAGCATGACCCAACCTAGTTTTGCCTCTGTGAAGTCAGCTAGAATTGTGTGCACTCTGTCACAAAAGATAACTTTCCCCCTTGTTTAGTTTCATTGGGAATTTGTTTTTACTGCATGTTTGCAGGCATAAATCATTTTGACAAATAACCAGTTACACTGGTGCCTGTGTTTACTGAGTCTGCCACAAGATGCTGCTCAGTTTTATTTAAGCAACTGATCCAACTCTACAGCACAATCCCATTACAGTGATAGTTATTCATCACAGTCTGAGAGGGCTGCCCTCTTAAAGCTCGCAGTGGACCAGCTGGTTTGCTGCTGTCAACATCAGCTCTCGCAGAACCAACTTTGATAAACATGATCGGAACACGTGATCAAACCTCCATTTTTCTTTTTATGATTAGAGTTTACCTCCTGAGCTGTATCGAAATATTCTTTCTGTTTTGTACAGAATAAATCTGAGAAGTGTGCTGTAAAGCGTCCCTTTACACTGACAGCCTTAAAAAAATCCAATGTAACATATTGTCTTCAGAAGTCACCTAATTAGTAAATAAAGTCCACTGTGATATAAATCTAGCTGTTCTGTGAATGCTTGAGAGATTTGTTAGAGAACATTATTGAACAAACTGCATCATGAAGACCAAGGAACACAGCAGACAGGTCAGTGATAAAATTGTGGAGACGAATAGACAATATGCACAACTGAAAACCTGCAAATAGATTATCCTCCACCTAAACCAGGGGTGTCCAAAGTGAGACTCGGGGGCCATTTGTGGCCCTTGGATTGATTTTGTGAGGCCTGCAACTGCAGTGAAATTTGGTTCGTCCAGCATACCTGCTACCAGGCTAAAATTATTTAAAATTTTCTTACTGGTCTTCTCTGTTTTTTGAAGCAATAATTAATTCCCAGTGGGCCAAAACCACGGTAGGATGGAGTATTACGGCCACAATAAGAACATTTTAGAAATTTAATTATGAGAATAGTCATAATGTTATGAGAACAAAGTTATATTATTATGAATAAAGTTATAATACTATTTATGACTTTGTTACTTATTATGAGAATGAAATCATGACATTGTGACTTAATTCTCGTAATATTTTTTTATTTTTCTTAGCATGGCCCTAATACTCCGTCATAGAAGCAGATATAGCTTGTGCACCAGATTTACCATTTTGCCAGAAATATGCAATAAAGGACTTCAGAATCGGGAAAAAAAGGTGATTAATTGTGTAAAAATAAATGGCTTAAAATCCCACACCTAAATATAAAGTTCCTTTCATTCTTCTTTACTGGCTCCTTCCATTGCACTCCATTACTGTCTTCCCCTCTATTATTCAGTTTTTCCTTTTTGTTCCATCGATACTCTTGTGAGTTTTTCTTCATTTGGGTCTGACTTAGAGTATCATTATGACAATTTTATTTAACAGTCAAACTTAATTTTTGTCTGCTTTCTCCCAGCTTCAAGCTCCAAACCAGCAACATGCAGGCTCTGATGTATACCGTTCCCCCAACATAAACCGCCCACTCTGTGAGACAAACAGCCTTATTAGCTGGTCATTAACTGCCTCATTACATTTAAACACAGACATTGACTGGACTCCTCCCAGTGCCTCATTATTGCGCCTGGCTGCTGTCTCGTGTCTGATCTGACGCTAATTAGAAAGCAGCGTGTAAATGCTGTAAAGCACACTTGCTTCGGAGGTCGTGAAATGAGCTGACTGCTCCCTGGCGACAGTGCAGCGCTGTATTATATGTGTGATTAATCAGGCCTGGAGCCCTGAAGCGGCTGAGTGGGGGATAGGGGGGGACACTGGGGCAGAGGCCAGAGCCGCAGTTGTCTGACAGAGGTGCTGTGCCAGCAGGCCTCATTCAGCGGAGCTGTGATGAACTCAGACAGGGGAGAGTGAAGGAGCGCCTCATGGCCAGGGGGCCCCGGACACAGTCAAGACATTTAGCTTCACCCGTGACTTGTGTCACTTTCTCTCCACGGAGGTCCCTTCAATGCATCCCCTTCAGATAGGAGGACGTGCGAACAGGCGGTCTGTCAGTCCACTCGCTTAAAAAAAAGATCTGCCACAAAGGCATTTCTCCACAACATATTTCTTTCCCCTCCATCTCTTCTGGCTGAAGAATTTCATCGGGACACTGGGTTCAGAATCTCTTCTAGTTTGCTCCTCGCTGACAGAGAGGCGTTTGTTATGGAGTTCTGACACCCCGACGGTGTGTTTGTCGATCAGTTCATCAGATCGCCAAAAGCCTCTGGGTCGTCCCTCGTGGACAAGAAAGAAGATGTGTTGACGTGCAAGTCAGACTAGCCTGCCGGGCCCATTATCGTCCATTGCTGATGGATACATTGAAGGGCTTGTTGGGTAGATGCAGGTTTATTAAAAGCTCTGCCCACAGCAATGGCTGTTGTTATTTATGCATGTTTGTGTCCATTAGGCTTCTCGCTCCACATTTCCTCACTAAGGGCATCTGCCCATCCATTTCCCCACATGATAGCAGAATTCCCTGCACTTTGTGCTGCACTGGCATTATTGTAATCGGCATCCTAAAAACACACCGCTTTACAATTTTTTACATTAGTGCTGCTCCTCTCATCTAAGATTCATGAGTGACAGTTTCCCCATCCATCCCACAATCTAATGGTATAAAAGAGACAATGTTTTAAACATTAAAATGAAAACCATTTACAACTATGATCAAAAGAGAACACTTGGGCATTAAAGTTTAAAAGGTAAGGATAAGTACAGCCATGTGGATGGACAGATGAGGTGGAAAAGAGATAAAAAAGTGAAGTAGGGTGCACTCTTATGCACAGGAAAGAGGCATAAAGTGCTTCTGCGCTGCACTGCAAAACGCTGACCTGTAATTAATATGGTTATACCTCAAGGCAATTTCAGGATGGCTGCTTTTTGTGATACAAATCCCTCAAGGTTTCTTACCTGCTCAGGACCATTGTAAAGCATTGTGTAAAAAAAAGTTCCCATGTCAGAAAATAAACACACAAGTCTTAGTCAAAACAGTTATTTGTTGCGTCTGTTGCTACTTTTTTAATGTCTGTGCTCACTGAATCTTCATGTAGAATAAAAAAAAAAAGCATTTGTCAGTTTTGCAGCCATGAAGAAAATTGATTTTCAACTCCAGTGTTTTTTATTTCTGACCCCATCAACTGGCTGAGTTGTTGTCGATGCTCCCCCTTTCCTTCCTCCCCCCTCACACCGTCTCTCACCTTGCAGGTTCTGGAGGGGGAGCGTCATGATTCCCCCTGCAGCGGCAGCAGCCACCAGGCTCTGGATGTTGGCCGTGGGCAGGGAAAGCACCAGGCCCTGCTGTCCACCGAGGTGTCCGCCTGCGTTGAAAGGGATGAGGATGGGCTGGTTCATGCCTGGCGCCGCCCCGGACATCACGCCACCCACTGCGTTGGCCAGTTGCTGGGCCACCAGGAGAGACTGGAGAAAGCCACACGGACATATAGACATTCACCATAATTGGCCAGATGAACAAAAATGGGTGGCATCTCTTTTAAACGTATAAATATATGTGTTGTAAGTCATTTTATCTCAGGCAGACATTTAAAAAGCGTGTGTTTTGTTAAATTACATCTCAAATCTCTGTTTTTCCCAAAGTTTTGATCTGTCGACATTGATTTAGAAAGCTCAAATCGATAAAACACAGAAACTTTGCTGCGATATGTTTAACCTTCTTATCTGCTGAAGACCACTCTCTTTTTCAAAGTAGCAGCCTGACATGTTTTTAGCAAAAAAATATTCCTTTAAAAAAAACACAACACACTCTTAAACCTTGTGTGCTAATCCCGTTAATAACACTTCCTGAAAATAGTTAACTTAAGAGTGCTCTTTGCAAAGTAACAGTATCCGCACTGCAGTGTGTTTAGGTATGGTGTGTTCACTTATCAGAAAAGATCAAAATTTTGAGTTTTCTGGTCATTTTTGTTATGTAAACATAATATCATCCTCATTTCTCATTTGAAACAAACTCCACACTTCTCATTTTTCAGTCAAAAGTCTGAAATTGTTTACTTTATGTATCAAATGTTTGATTTCCCAAAGGGAATACATACCTGTCATTTTTCCTGTTTTTGACCAGGAAACCGAATTTTACCCGTTTCCTGCCATGCTCCCATTTCAGTATTTTCCTTTAAATTTATTATTAGTGCTGATAATTATAATTAAGTGAAAATTTAGCTGTATAAAAATAATGTGCACCACTCTGCAAAGTGGTGAACATTATTCTGCACTCTGCAAAGAGTGGTGCACAGAAAATGGACATTTAATCTTAGCATCTGTATTTCTGATTCATTTAGTGAGCAATTACCTTAAATCTGACTTCAAAATGCTGAACTGAGACAAATAATCTGTTACTTGATCTGGGTGAATGTGTTCAGATGGATTCACATGTCAGCAGATGAATAATGTGAAATGCTGTTTCAGAACAGAACTCCATCTTTGTAAGAAGGCTAAGCATTTATCTTTTATAAAGACTCAGAGAAAATCATTTTTCCCTCTGAACAAATCAGTGGTAAAATAGAATAATGTGCTTGAAACAGCCAGAGCTTTTGAAAAAAGCAGCAACACTTTGCTCTTTTGCAGAGGATTACAACATATCAGTCTTTTGTCCTCTTGGATTTGTTCATTTATGCAAGTTAAAACGGAATTGATGCTGGAATACTCATGTTTTCATCAAAATAAGCATCTCTCTATCATGCTTTTCATAGCAGAAACTCACCTGAAATGTGTCCTCCAAACCAACAGGTTTCCATTTACACATATTAGGGCTTTAAACCAGTGGTTAAAATCTGCAGAACTACACAGGCATGACATATTTAAGTCAACCCGATGCAACCTTTTTGAAATTATGTCAGCATTTGTGCATGTCAAATGGATTTGTACAAGCAACGTGAGGCAGGAGATATTGCGAGGTTCAACAAAACTCCCAGAGTAAACACGAAATAGAATTGTCTGAAATAAAATAATAAAAGCATTATGTCAGTTTGTATTGCATTCACGGTAAAGTAGTCTTCCTCAGACATTGCAGGACATGCCTGGTTGCACCGTGCACACTAAAGTTCACAAGCCTTTAACTCCAATTGTCAGCTATCTGCTTTGTTTTGCATGGTGTGTCTGCAGCCTGTGCAGGAAGCAGAGCAGGCTGGCTGGTGAGAAGAACCCACTTTGCTCTTAGGACCGGTGCTTCCGGGAGACAGGCACGTCACAGTGATAACCTTGCATGTTTCAGAGTGCTTGCACCTACTCTATGTGATCGCAAACAGATCTCAGGCCGCAGAAACAAATAAAAACTTGTTTGCGATACAGAGATGTTAAAAAGGGAGTTTGAGTGCTGCTGACAAGATTGTTCACAAGCACTGTAAAGTATTCCTCCTCCTCAACGTTTGCTTTGAAATACAACAGCAGTGCATAACAAATGGCAATACGAAGCATCTGAGAGCATACATAATGGCATTTGTCATTAACTTTAAAAAATGAATTAATAATTCGGGCGCTCAAAGAATCCTCAAAGGGACAGAAACAGACGATGCGCTTGTTGGCGGCGAGTGACACATTTGTAATCTCGCTTTTTTTTTTTTTTTTGACTAAATTTAATCTCAAATAGACGCTGCACCCAATCAAAGGGGATCCTCAAACATTTCATCTGTGAATCAAACAAAATGAGATTGGCCAGCTTGACAGTAAAGACAGCCACAGATGGAAGGGAATAACATTAAAAGACAATTCGACAATTATGAGATGCAGCGCTGATTTATTTATCATTACAGACAGCTTTTGGAGAAGCCGGCAGCTGCCAACAGAAAGCGCAGCAGAAATCTCTGATGTTTAGGTGATCACAAGGTGAAGCGACTGCTAATGCACTCATCAAGATGTGACACAAGAACAAATTGAGTCAGAACAGAATTATCTCAATTTGAACCCAACAGCATCACTAATACAAACAATTTATACTCATCAAACTTAGTCATATTAATGTGTTTCCTTCAGAAACATCAATTTATCTGTTTATACTAAAATCTGAAAACTTTGGCTTTTGTTTGTATTCAGCTGTCTTGAGTCAATATTTTATAGCAAGAGGTATTTTGCTGTATGTCCTTATCAGTTCTCTGAATTTGGAGATGGAAATTTTAGCTCATTCTTCTGAACAAAATAGCTCAAACTGACTGAATGGAAAACATCTGGATCTTGACTTTGCTAAGCCATTCCACCACATCTCTTAGGGTGCATTCATATCAGCTCTCAGATTTAATTAAACTCTAGATCTTTACATAGAAAGTCCAGTTTGGGGAGTTGTGATTGGGCAGTCGAACTCTGACGTAGACAGACCTCCACAATCCTTCAAGGATAAGCAGGTATAGACGATGGTTGGATCCATTGATTAGCTTCATCACAGAGTGCCTTCTCACATAGGTTTGTTGAGTCCTCTGTATGTCTTGTCACAAATTATCTTTCAATAACGGAAATCTTCTTCTTCTATAAAGATTTATTGACTGCCTAACTTATAGCTTTCCCACATGACCTGCAAATCTCCAATGTTGTAGTACATTATCATAGATATGCCCTATTTTGTGATTGTCTATTCCATAGAACCTCCACAAAATACAATGAAGTTTGTAGTTGTAACGTAACAAGATGTAGAAAGTTCTGTCTCTCAGTTTGCTCATTGACTGAAGAACCCAAAGGATCACTTATCCAGACGTAGAAGCAGTCCACCTTCTGGCTTATGGCCTTAAAACTCTCTGCCGTCCTCTCTGTAGGTGTTGCTGGAAAGCGGTTGTACAACGCTTGACACACCTGACAGCTAAGTGTTGAGAAGAGGTCTCCTAGGGGTCACACGGACACACAGGCTGGGTTAGCGTTGAGCTCTGGAAGAGGAAGCAGCCCCACTCTGGACGGGATGTTCTACCCTGCCTTTTGGCTCATCAGGGGAGAATAGGCCCCTCCATCTGCTTGGCAGCTCTGGCACTGAGAAATTGCCCATAATCACACAGATAGCAGACTTTTGTCATCCTGACTGCAATTGGGAAACAGAAAGAAGGTAGATTCATGTTGGGTAAACTACCATCAGATAATGGTTGTTCGAACAATATCCGGCTCTGGGGCGAGAATCTATCACAACATATTGATCCTGGAGCAGGAGAATTGGGTATGGCATGCGGAGCGCTTTTGTTTCTGAAAAGTGTTAGCTTCACAGACTGTACTGACAGCATTAATATATTAGACGGTGACTGTTGAGAGCCGCCTGCTGAGGCTCAGACTGTAAGTGCTGCTTGCTTCTGCTGCTCTGCCTCTTCTGTTTTTTCTTATCTACATCCAAAACAGCATCTTTGACCAAATTCATGTAATCAAGGAAGAGCTCTAAGCACTTTTTGTTTTTAACTTAAAGATATAATTGGCTCTTTGAGTTGGAATTTCTTAACATTTAAAAATCCCTGGCTAGACTGAAAAGCTCTGATGTTTTCCTGTGTTTCCTCTTTTTTCTGTCCTGATGAGAACTGACTCTCATTGAGCATAATATGAGAATCAGCTTCTTAAACACAGTGAAGGAAACATGAGATGCTTTTTGAGTGTGTTGACTGGTGACATGGAGCAACACTAATGAGATAGATGTTCATTAAACATGCTAGGGCACCAGGCCAATAAATCCAATCATATAGGACAATGCCTGATTGAGCCATTAACAAGGCTGCAGGCTCGGGCTCTTTGCTTTCTGCTTGTTGTGACAGAGCTTGTATTGTCAGCTTGTTAGCACCGCAGCTCAATTACATTTGAAGATGATATATGATGACTAAATATTTTAACAGTTCACACCGCAGCATTCAGTGAGGGTGTTTATGTGTTTCACACACAACATGAACGGAAAGAGAACACGTGAAAGAAGCCTGGTAGAAATTTCACCCATTCTATCTGCAAGTTTTCTCTTAAGGTGGCTCTAAAAGGTGTAGTTTGCAATCAAGCTAACTTTTCTATAAAGTCTTAAAAGGGACCTACTTTGTACTTCCATTTTGGTTGCTATTGCTTCTAAAACAACCCAAGCACTTACAACACAAACACCCAATAAGTTCATGTTTTTTGTTGTTTGGAAAATTAGCTGTTTTAAAAATGTTCTGAATGTAACTTCACAAATCAGCAGGCACCACTCTTCACCTACCAACACCAGCGAAGCTCACCCTGTCTCTTAGCAACCCCAGCTGAGTTGCAGGACATTTGGTCAGCTGGCTTTAATGCTATACAATGCCTGCTGGAAAAGACAAGTGTTGTGCTGTTGACTTACCATTCAGAAACCATTCTTATTGGTTGTGCAGGCGGCTCCACTTCTGCTTTTCAAAGATGTATGGTTGTATAATTGCATATCTGTTACAGCCATGTTTATTTGCAAAAATAAACAGTGAGCAAGGGGGCACAGCCAGCAGCAGTTTATTTGGATTTAAAATGTCTAGATGCCCTAAAACATCTAATTCTGAAAGGAGCTCAAAACAGGCAGACCTCAGCAGACTAACATGTCTTTATCTAAGAATGATTTTGTTCAAAAATGTAATGACCATGTTTTGTACAACCCATTGGCCTGTCCTAACCTGTTCCAATAAACATAATAGGAAGGGATGACGATGTTTGTCTGTTTTTTAGGAGATGGACTCGTCTCCTCAGGTCCAGTGAAAGGAAGTCTTAATGCTGCAGCACACCAGGATATGGTGGACAATTTCATGTTTCTAACTTCGGGGGAATAGTCATGGATAAGCCATGGATGAACTTGATTGGCCTTCAAAGAGTCCTCATCTAGACCCTGTATAATGTACTAAAGCAGACTGGGAGCCAGACTTTGGCATCCAAAGTTACTCAGTGAAAACACCTTTGGCAATATACAATCATAGTAATGTTGGCTTGAATCTGATTGGTAATCCAGAATTGATGTACGCCCCGGACCATCACAGGGCAACACAGAGGCACATTCGACAATTATCCAAGCACAAACTCATACCGAAAGGCAATTTAGAGACGCCAACTAACAATCGTGTTTTTGGTTTCTGGGAGGAAGCCAGAGAACCGAGAGGGAACCTGCACATGCATAGAGAGAACATGCAAATTTCATGCAGAGAGACCCGAGGAAAGGATTCAAACCAAGCACCTTCTTTCTGTAAATTAACAGAGCTACTAACTGCTCCACCATGCAGTCCAATGAAAATAATTTTGAATCTAGGTATGACTGGGATAGGAATAATTTTGGGCTTAACTTTATGCAGATGTGATGATCTGGTGACTGAAACCCAATTTGTAATAATAACTGACATGTTATGTACAGACATATTAATTCAATTAAATTATGTAATAAAAGGGATTCAGATGAAGTATCTTATTGGTTCTTGATTTTAACATAAATTTTTAAAAAACATATAT